>APFE030499821.1:33094-43352 GCA_000404065.3 Pinus taeda | reverse complement strand
CAAAACAATAAAAACCTCACTACAAAAAAATTAAAATTAAAATAAAAAAAAGAAAATATGAAGAAAACGACCACTTAAAAAATTATCAAATTTAAAAAATAATTATTTACATTTCATACATTAGAAAAGTTAAAGTAAAAAAATAGGTCTTTTAAAAAAAGGATGTGATGCAGAATACCCACTTTTTAAAATTAGCATGAAAATCACTACCATTCTAAAACGTAATGTACATAAAAAAAATTAAAGTGCCAAAAACTATGCTCTAAAAAAAACATATGTGTTCTGCATCACCCCTTTTCAAAATCAGGTCACTTTTTTGCTATCTCTACGAAACGGGTAACAGTATGAGTTTCCGTTTCAAAATTTACATTGTTTAAACCAATATCATAATTTTTATAGCCCAAATCAAGCCACTTTAATGTGATTCCATTAGTCACATTATCGACCATGTAATCCATCATTTACATATGGATTATAACCCTTTCTTTCTCCTTTTACATTACCCTTTAAACCATAATCTTTTGTTTGGTATCAATGTATATGACACTTACGAATTTTAAACCTTGAGACTTTTAGTGTATGCTTTTGGTATTTCACAGTTTATTTGCATAATTCAAAATTCATCTTTGGATGAAATATTTGAAGCAATAAAAATTCCATAAAACTAATGAATGACATTATAACGAATACAAACATCACTTACCATAAAATTCTAGTCATTCATATGACATAAGTCTGGGAAAATACATTATAATATAATTTCATCATATATGTGTTTTCCATTCATGCTATTACCATATGAACTCATTTAATGGTTTCACCACAAGATTTTGTTGGAACTCACAATTATATGGAGAAGGGGTTGTGGGTAAATCAATATAATGGAAAATTTTATTTATTTAATGCCTTCATAAAACATCAATCTCATAAATTGAACACGTAACACATGATATGTGTAGAAATATTTATGGGAGAAAACAAAATAGCCTTTTTATATGAAAAATATTATAGGCACCAACCTACAGGAGACACCAATCCCCTATGTTGCTTTGTAGGCATGAACCTATAGGGGACACCAACTGCCTCCGTTTCTTTGTAAGTAAAAATCTACAAAAGACACCAATTCCCTCTGTTGCTTTGTAGGCACCAACATGCATGAGACACCAATACCCTCTATTTTTTTATATACACCAACCTTCAAGAGACATTAATCCCATCTATTAATTTATAGGCGCCAACCTATAGGAGACACTAATCCCCTCTGCTACAAGATTTATGGGCACCAACCTAAAAGAGACATTGATCCTCACCACTGCAAATATTCGTAGGTGTCAACCTACTTACATTCTTATTCACAATGTTTGTTAATTGTTTCTACTTTCGCCAAGTCTTCTTGTTGCTGTCATCTTTATTAACTTTGTTAGTTTTTTTTCCTTCACCAGGTATACTTGTATCTTCTTCCTTCACCAGGTTTAATTCTCCTAAAACTTGTTGCTTTTGGATTCTTCATAAGAACAAATTTGCACAACATGCCACATATCCAATTTTGCAAACATGATTATGAAATTTGTACCACATGTGTGTAGAAATCTCATCTCTTCCTGATCCAAATTTCATAGGTTGAAACATCTTAGAAAGAAAGTTATAGAAAAAATGATAAGCTAATATGTTTGAAGCATGTTTCATGAGCATTTAGGAACACTAACTTCCACAAATAATATCTATAAAATTGTAGCAATATAGGCTCTAAAATTTCTACCATTGGTACCTTGATATCTATCCTCTATTTCCTCCAAATTTTATATCTGGAAATATCATAGGGAAAAATATATAGTGAATACCAAGTTGACCTATTTGAAGAAAAATTTAGGAGCATTCAAGAAGCCTAAATTCCTTAGATCATATCTCCAAAATTATAGAAAAATAATGTATATAATTTGAACCATAGGTACTTGAAATTATTCTGTCTACATCCTCCAAGTTTCATGGTTTGAGACATCCTAGAACAAAAGTTATAGTGAAAATTCCAAGCCGAGCTATTTGAAGAAAATTTTAGAAGCATTCAAGAAGCCTAACTTCCTTAAACTATATCTCTAAAACTATAGTGAATCAAGGTATGGAATATGAATCATAGGTACATGAATATCTTATGTATGAATCCTCCAAGTTTCATGTTTTGAAACATCCCAGAAGGAAAGTACGGTGAAAATGCCTAGATGGCTCATTCACCCCATAAATCATATTTTTGCTTCCACCTTTAGACTCCAAGAATAACCCCAATAGTTATTCCTTAGCTCTTCTTTTGACGTCACATCTATTCTTGTTTGAATCATGTACAAATGAAATCATATGCCTTTTATTTATAGTTTTTTTACATTCACTTATGGGGATGACTTGTAAATGGGTCATCCTGCTTATACTTTGGTTGGGTTATCTTGAAACAATATTTCATATATCTTCAATCCTATATAATTAGAGGGAGATCCATATACCATTGGAAATTATGAGAATAAGATTTCTAACCATATGTCCCATGCTTCCATTTGAGCTAGGTAATTGGAGTAAAAATTCCTTCAAGGATAGAGTATCCAAATGGGGCATCAAAATTCCAAAAACAATATTTCCAGCAATCTTCATTTTCCAGTATTTATCTTGGACATAAGAAGTCTCTCCTTGTATTTAACATAAATGAAAGCAAGATTTCCAAAAATACCCCCCTTTGTCAGTGATGGAAATCCTTATTTAACTATGCAATAATACTACTATATGCAATTTTCCTTGTGCCTGCAACGTCTCCCCCTTTGACATCAATGACAAAGGAATGATCCCCATGAACTTGCGCTTCTCCTTATCTCTAACTCTCATTTTATATACAAATTTTCGGAATGAATACAACTATTGTAGTCTAGCATATAGTGCACATTAGTTACCAGTAGAAAGGATAACAAGAACTCACATAAACATATGCAACACAAGAATAGAATAAGAGACACAAAGTAGTAGGGAACCGCTAAGGTAGTTGTTATTACTTAAAAAATGATCACCTAACCATTTCTAACTAGGTGGATCAAAATACACTATGTAGGATTAATTTTACCATAGTAAAATCACTTTCACCATAGGAAATAATTTAGTAAATCATTATTATTAAATTATTTGTGTTTAAAATCAAATACCCCATGAGAATAATTGAATAAATCATTATTTATTTAATTTTCTCTAGAAATAATCATTAAATCATTATTTGATAATTATTTATTAACACATTTGAATAAATCATCTTGGAATAATTAAATAAATAACTATTTATTTATTACTCCTTATTCTTATTTTTGGAATAATTGTTAAACCATTATTTAATAATTATTTCAAAATTCACACTTTTATTAATCCTTGCAAAGTGATTAATAAATCATTTTATTTGTTAATTACTTCAACTATTTTCTGAATAAATATATTTGACCATTTTGAATATCTTTTCCCTCTCCAAAAAATATAATAAAGTATTCCTAATGATTATATCTTGATTTGGTCAATCCTATTTTTATTTTCCAATTTCCAATCTAGCCTAATACTTTGTTATAAATAATAGGGTTTTCCATTCATTTTTCACCATGATCAGTATCATTGTCACCATTATCATCTCATGCCATTTGAGCTCCCACTTGAGTTCTATCTTGTTTTGGGTTTTTTGCATATTGAGAGACAGAAACATATCACAGAAGAAAAAAGACATCAAAGGACCCATCCCATGGTGGGGGATTTACAGAACCATGTTGTAAATCTTCTTCACCTGGTGTTATTAATAAAAATATTATTAATTTAAAGTCTTCTTTTATTGGGTTATTGTATCAGTTATTTCTTGTTGTTTTATGTTTTGGATTGCATATGATCTCTTTGCTGTAGGGTTTTCTTCTTTTGTCATTGCATATCTAAAGCATAAAAAAACCACATCTTGTTGTTAGGGTCACTTGTCACCAATGACTTAAGTATTTTTGGTACACTTGCTAAGAATTTTCATACTAACAATAGTAATTTACATTATATTCTCTTGAGAATCCAACCATAACCAATACATTGACACATACGTTGTCAAATATTTATTTATTAAAGATAGTTACAACATTTTGATTGTCAAAACCAGCTTAGCCTATCCTAATTAGACCATCGAATCAACTAGAGATTCAATTGACTTTACAATGTGGGTTCCCGACTCAACTGGGCTAGTCGACGATCCGATTTAGACCATTGACTCAACTAGAGAGTTGACCGACTTTACAATGTGGATTCTCAACTCAATTGTGCTAGTCGACTGAGTCGATTAGCCCCTCCAACATATGCCCCACCATCAATGCTTTCTTTGTCCTAAAGAAAGGGGGGGGGTTGGAGTCTTATAATTTTTTTACAAGATTTGATACATCATAAAGGAAAGAAAGAAAATTATTAGAAAAAAATTAACGTTCTTGTGTATAGGTGGTTGGCTAATCAACAACTTTAGTTGCCTGGTCGACTATAGTTTCTTGAACTAGATCTGCAAGATTTAAAATGAAAATTCCTCTTCTCTTTATTTCCCTGGGTGAGCAATTAGAACCTTAAACTTTAGTTTCCTAAGTGTTGAATTTTTGTTCTGAGGCTGGGCCGCATTCTAAAAAACTTGGCTTAAAGAAGTTGAATTTAGGCCGTGGTGGAGATGTGGAGATGCTTGTGCCACTGCAGGTGCCGGTGTTAACATTGAAAGGAATGTTGTTTTATGAATGAATGGTGCAAGAACTTGGATATGTTAATCAAATATAGACCACTCTCATACATCTAGCCTTTCCTAGGCATCTAATTCTTTTAAATATGCAAAATATTTTACCTCGTCATCAAGTGATATGTGTTATCATAGTTGCTGATCAATTGGTAATTGTTGTTCCAATTGCTGCACTTGATTAAGAATTCCTTTCAAGTATTCAAGAGCGTTAGAGAATTCAACATGTGCTTTCTTCCCTTCTATAAACCATTGTCTTTCCTCCTGAATGCTTTTTCTCCCGTCTAACCTAATATTCATGAGCAAGCTTTGCTTGAGGATGAGTCACTTGACAAGAGCATAATTCTCAAATTATCATTTCTTAAATTCTTATACGATTGCATGCATATGCTAAGTATGTCAGCCAATTATTAATAAGTGTGTTGAGTGTAGCTCCATGATCTAATGTTTGTTCTAAGTCTTGTTGTGCTTGGAGAAATTCTTGGTGAGCCTTTTGAATTATAGTAGATAATTCTTGACTTGAACTGTCACCCTATTTTGAAATTTATTTACTTGAGCATTCAGTTGCTCACTGTGGTCGACCAATTGATGTAGTAATGGTTGAAGTGCAATAAGTGGATCATCAACTCCAATTGGAATGTTAATATTCAATTTTTTTGTTGCCCGATTATGATATTCCAACCAAATCTCCCTTTCTTGTTGTTGTCTCTGATAAAGCTTGTTATTGCCTGACTTCATTCATTTAAATCTTTTCTTAGCTCCTCTCATTGAATTTTCTATGGCTTCAAATAATTTCTTTTTAGAAGCATGCCTTAGGTCAGGATTCTTGTTAGGTGTACTAGTGAGTTCTTTCTTTGTTTATGGAGCCAAAGTGTTGGGTATAGTGTCAGGTCCTTTGATACTAGGAAGAGTCGACATATAAGACTTTGGTTATATCAAGACACAACTGAATGTTTGATAAAGGAGGTAACATTCTTCGAATGTATTGAGGTACCCTCCATCTATTGGACAATGATTTTATATTCAACAACTAGTTTCTGAAGATTTCATGGGGGCTTACAGAATCTAGTTTTCTAGACAATCATGAGAAAATATTGAGAAATTATGCATCAAGGGAACTAACCTTCTAGTAAATGTTGTCTCCCAAATTGGTGAAGTTTGTTTCATGGCTAGCCAAATCAACTAGGAGGGGAACCAAATGGACTTACCCAAATTTTGATATTTGTAGCAGTTCATTTTGACCATGTCAGCAATGTGCTCTAGCCAATTGTAGACATTGCCCATCTTGGCCATCAATACAAATACTTGTAGCATAGTGAGTTTAAAACTGGAGGATATCCCAACATGAGTGAGACATAATGCGGCATTGATGAATGTCCATATAACCAGTAGATTCTGAACTTCACCAAATATCAAACACTTTGAGTTCTTGGTAGTCACTCATCCTATAAATTCTTGAATCCAAGAGGTGGTATCAATTGTCTTTGGGATTTTGTTTCCTTTATAATGGAGTCCTGCGATATTATATATATCCATCGATGTAGTTAGCACTGGATTTTCAAGCCATAGGATGCCATTCTGAAAGCGAATGATGATGAATTTAGCGGCTTCCTCTTTTAGGCTGTGCATGCCCGCAACCAGAGGAGCATTGAGAATATGTTGAATGCCAACTGTTACCCCAGTCTCTGGAATCCACTTGTTGTCTGCTTTTCCCCAACTCTTGAATTATCCATTGTGCTTCTCTCGTGGGGATTCATCCATCTTTGTTTGCTTAATATTATGGATTTGGACTTCCAATTCTATTGTTGATTCTGTGTCAAATCTGGCCTTTGTTCTCGACTCCACAGTAACATTTTCATCCTCAAAATGAAACTGATTTCTAGATATCTCAAAATCCTTCTAAAATTCTTCGGTCCTAAGACAATCGAGTAATTCACAATCAAAGATAATAAGACTCAATATGTTTTGAATTTCCTCAAGATCAAATTATGTATTTAGGGAAAAATCGGGAAGAATGGTAGGAAAGTCTAGTGGTTTGCTCGAGTTTATAGGAGTTGAATTTAATGCATCATAATTTTTATCCACAACCACCGTCCCTAAACATCTCATTGCATGATGATTTTGTTGGGTGTGTGTTATATTCTTTCCATGACTAGCCGAACACCTTGTATGTTGTATTGGGCGCAATGGGGGGGTCATAGGGGGGTGGCAGCCCCCTCTCGAAGGATTTGTTGACCCAATAATAGTTGGGCAGCCCCAAGGATGGGGGGTGAACCCAAATATGGTGGGAAAACATACCCATGGTTTTGTGCATGGGTTTTGCACATGGTTTTGGGCATGATGGTTTTCTGCCCATGATATTTTGTAGATCTGGTCAAGGGAACTACAATTATGTTCTAATCCATGGTTAATGGATTGGGTTTTATGAATGCTATTGCATGTGTATATATGTATTCTAAAATTAAAAGGAACATAATGAAAAATCGATCTAGTAGTCCCGGTTTTGGATCCAGGGGAAGATCTCTGTGTATATTTGTTTTCTATTCTTGCCATTGTTTATTTTTCTATTTGAAGAATTAGTATGTAGGTAATTTATGTACAGGGCTAATACCTACATTTAGTATTAGAGGTGTTTCAGCTTCAAGGGGATTCCTTTGCTGCTAAGGGGTTTTGCTTGTGTATGTGGTAGACCCTGTTCAATGGGAGATCTGCGGGATCGATTTTTGTGGTGAAAAAAGATGGCGGACAATGGAAAGATAGAGATTGAGAAATTTAATGGTCAAAGTTTTGATTTGTGGAAGGTCAAGATGGAGGCTTTGTTGGTGGATAAAGATCATTGGATCGCGGTAGATCCAGATGCTAAATCAACGACAATGTCAACAAAATATTGGGTGAAGTTGGATCGAAAGGCAAAGAGCACAATACGGTTTCATATCTCAAATTTAGTATTGTTGAATGTATCAAAGGAAGCTACGATGAAGGCTTTATTGGACGAGTTAGGGACTTTGTACCAGTCTAAGTCTCTGGTGAACAAATTTTTCCTGCGGAAAAAGATGTATAACTTGAGGATGAAGGATGGAGACTTGGTAACATAGCATCTGAATGCCTTTAATACTATGGTAAGCCGGTTGTTATTTGTTGATATAAAAATTTCATATGAAGATAAGTGTATTAGACTGCTATGTTCTCTACTAGATTCGTGGGATAGTCTGGTTGTTGCTATAGGTAGCAATAAAACTACCTTTAAGTTTGATGAAATAGTCTCATCCTTGTTTTCGGAGGAGATGAGACGAAAAAATATGGAGAACTAGAATGGAGATTCCTTGTATGTACGAGGATGCCACCAAAATATAAACAAAAGTAAGTCCTCGAGTGGGAGATCTAAATCTCTAGGAAAATCTATAAAGGTGTGCTGGAAATGCAGAAAGTAAGGGCACTACAAAAAGGATTGTAGATCTAAAGCTTCTCAGAAGGGAAAGGGATTTGATGATGCTCCTTTTGAAGAGGTGAAAACCACCTCAGATGAAGGTAGGGATGTGTACTTAGATTCTTTTTAAAGTACACATGTAGATCATGAGGCATCGTTGACTGAATCAAGTGCATCCTTTCACTTCACTCCCCATAGGGAGTGGTTTTGCGATTATGAGAAATATGATGGTGGTGATTTATTCTTAGGCGATGATAGGAAGGCTAGAATCATCGGACATGGAAAAGCCAAGCTGAAGTTGCAAGGTGGAAGGATTATAACACTTCCTAGTGTTCTGCATATTCCTACATTGGCCAGATATCTGATTTTTGTATGCAAGAGGGATGATGCAAGTGTAAGAATAGTGTTCAAGGAAGATACTTGCAAGATGGTTCGGGAAGCACTGGTATTTGTGCGGGAAGTTTAGATTGGAACTCTATACAAGATTTTGGGTAGCACTATTATTGATGGGTGCAACAATTTTGTGGTAGTATTTTGGTAGCCACACAACATGAAGCATTTACAGGAGGACAGTTTATCCACATGGGGAGAGCTCATTCACATGGGAAGCAAGTCCACAGGGATATATTGGAACAATTGAGGCCAAGTAGTAAGCAGTCACTAGATAAGGGGCCATCTTCAATGGGTCCCTTTTCCATTGATGTCAAAGGGGGAGAGAAAGAAAACATTAGCTAATGAGAGAGAAAGCAGATTTTGAACTAGCAATTTGATAGGGGAGTTTAGTCCATTTCCATCAATGATCATCACTGTCTAGTGGTGTTTCCATTAATGAAAATGAGGGAGATTTTCGGGCATAATGTTGCCACTAATGAAAACTAATTTCATGTCATTGATGTCAAAGGAAGTACGATGTCTTGGATGTCAAATAAAATATGTTTAGGCATAGTGTTGTCATTGATGACAATCAATACCATGTCATTGATGTCAAAGGAAGTATGATGTCTCAAGATGAAAAAGGAGGTATGGTGTCTTGAAAATATTATTGAGAATTTGTTAAAGTTATGATGATAAAATGAGTATGTAGAAGGTTTGGTTGGATAGTCCTCTCTAAGATCTTTCCAATGATATATTACACTTGGTAAAACTCTTCTGTAATAAGAAGAAAAACCAGTTTTAACATAAAATCATAGCCTAAAGTTTACTAGGCATTTGTCAAAATTATTTTTATCAAACAAATTTGTAGATAGTTTGGTTTTATAGTTCTCTCTAATACCTTTCCGCTAATATATGAAACTTGGTCAAACCCCTATTATATAAGGAGAAACATTGATTTGAAGTTAAGCATGTTTATAATGGAATAAAAGGGTCAAACACCAAATTTTTTAACTAGTGCAGATATCTAATGGTGGATGAAGCATTCAATGCTTAGCTCAAGTGATCAACAATGGTAGATGGAAAAATTTGCATGATGTTTAATATGGTGTCGTGGCTCCATAAGGGAACTGAGAAGGGTTCGAACTCATACCACATTAAATAAATAATTATGTGATGGGATGACTTATATGGGACTGTTGAAGTCTCGAAAATCGTTGCTACAACATGGGGGATTGCCACCCGGTTCGGACCTTAAAGCAGCTCCTCTTTCATTTGGAATGGTGGCTCTGACTGGTTCAACAAGGTGTTGTGGGATAAACTCCCCTACGGTCTTGGGTGAATACCCTAGCAGATTGGAGGTTATCTATGCAAAGAAACACACATTCCATACAGCCATAATGCTACTATAAGCAAACTCTATGATAGGGGGCGTACCTGAGGTCCTACGTTTGAGAAGAGCCTTCCAGGGTCCAAACCCTTCTTAGAGTTCCTTTTGCTCCTTTGACCTGTAAAACAATCAATTCAAGAAGGTACAACAGTATATGGACTAAACATCATAAAGAAACCATCTTCATATTATAAGGAAAGGTAGTTAGTTATGCAATTAAACCACCATTCACATATGAATCATAACATGAATATCATAAACATGAAGAAGATCTATATCAGGAACAAAGACATGTGTTTCTTTTATTATAGACAAATAA
>APFE030499821.1:0-24638 GCA_000404065.3 Pinus taeda | reverse complement strand
TTCAGAAGGTAAAACCGTATCTAAGCAGTCCAAGGCGGAGGTGGAATCAAAGGCCCAAGCCGGGGCCACATAACCCTCGAACTCCTCTCCGAAAGAAGGAGCGGAGTGGTCGTCTGTAGAGTTAACGATAGACTGGTATCTAAGCTCAGTCGCAGACATAGCGGATGCCATTCCATTTGCTTGTCCTTCAGCTAATGTTGTCATAAGTGAAGGCAAGGTCCAAGGGTCCGAAAAATAATGAGTTCGGAAGAACCCTTCTCGAGGAGACTCCTTGGATGATGAAACGACATTGATTCGAGCGATAGGAGAGGGAAACTCAAAGGTACCCATCAATGAGGAATACATCCCAACTCCTAAATTCTCCGTAGGCAGGTGAGGGTTATCCACTAAGGGGAAAATAGAGTCAGAAGTTGCTTGAGGATCAATTGGACAATAATCCAACTGATCAACCTTAATGATTTTCCCTTCATGAGGAAAGCAGATGACACCAAATAGAGTCAAAATGACAGCATCCATCTCGTATACCCAATTCCTTCCTAAGAGGAGATTATAGTCTAGGTTAGCATCTATGACCTCTACTTCAGTATTGACAACATTTCCTCCAACACATATAGGAAAGGCCGGGATAATCCCATGCGGCTTGTGAGAATGCCCATCAAATGCAGTCAGAAGTGTAGGTGAAGGAATAGCCGAAGGAGATCCAATGGCCTTCCAGCAAGACATTGACATGACGCACGTGGAAGCTCCTTCATCAATAACAGTGTGAAAAATATTAAACTTTCGGTATGTAGACTTTATCTGAAAAGCCATGTGATGGGGGAGTCGCTTTTTGACATTTAACATGTCAAAAGTGAGCACTAAAGAGTTGGTTGGATCAACTGCCCTAATTGCCGAAAGTAAAGCACTTCGCTGAGCCGGACACGACTGGAGAACCTCTAAAGCGGACATGGTGCATGGACTCTGGGCCAGATCCTCCACAATGGAATAATTCTGGGCGGCCCTAGCGTTAGGATTGATAGTCACACGTTTAGCGGAACCTTTCGGTATCCGTGGTATAGTCTCAACAGGGGGTCGCTCAATATGAAGGTCGGTATTTCCGGGAGCAATTTTGTCCTTGGAAGTTTCGGCTTCACCGTAATCACGTGACCGAGTAGCCACATGTACATTAGAACCCATCATGAAAAAGTTCGACGATTTTTCCCCTTCCTGGCTGCCCCTGAGGAGGTACCAGGATTTGAACTCGCGCCAGCAAGCAATTGCTGCCCTTGGGGAAAAGGGTTGATTAACACAGCTTGAGAACTAGAAGCCCCTTGCTACCCTAACAAGTGATGAGCGTCCTAAATCTTCGGGCAGAGATGAGTTAAATGGTCTCCACTGGAAACTTGACTTTCCTTTTAGACTCATTTCTACCTCCACCAGCATTATTGCCGGATTTATTTGTGTCAGCCTTCCCATCCTGATTCTTTTTCTTACCTCGTCCTTTCTTTTTCCCATTGGAGTTTTGATTTCCTTTGGGGTTATCAGATTGGATGGCATTAATCGAAGAGGGTTGGGAAGACGAAGTAGTAGACGATGTGACTTGGTTGTTTGAAGCAGTTTGCAATGACAACTACTGCAATTGGCTCAACAAGTTCACCGCATTCATGTCTATCGATCCAATGATACCATCCCCATGGGGACCTTGATTCAACTTGGCTATGTCAACCTTCGACCTAGGAGCATATGGCAAGTATTTTTTTAGGATCCTAGACTGAGAGTAGATCAATTCTAATTGTTGGGCCTTAAAAATAGCTTGCTCCTCGGAGTAAACTCCGGACATCGAGACATCCTTAGAGATCTCAGGTCATAAAGATTTCAAAAACCATTCAAGACGGTACTCCGAAGGGATTTCGGCTTTAATGAGCCTCTTTCTCCGTCTCCACTCCTGAATATGGTAAGAAATATGAGTTGCTGTGTCCTGACGAAAATTGGCCAAAAGTTCAGTTCTGGCATCATAACGGATGGGCAACTGGAAATGATTTAAGAAAATATTAGCTAAGTCAGCAAAAGATGTAAAGCTGCCCCCTGGAAACTCTATATACCATTTGGCCACATTACCAGTCAAGGTGCGCTGAAAAAGTCTTAACCTAACTGAATCATCAATAAGGGAGTTCGACGAGCACCACAAATGGAATGTGGTCACATGGTCGCCTGGGTCCTCACCGCTCTTCCCTTCAAATTTTGGATGTTCGAAGGGAGTTTGGTTGGAACCGGAGGCCAGGCCGGATTATATTTGATTGGATCGTTTGTTAACTTTGTGAGGTCTAGCAAGTTCAAAGTTGCCAGAAACAGAAGCCTAGGAGGACCTTGGGGGTTCCACCCAGACTGGGCAGAACTCCCAAAGTTCTGAAAAGATTGGCCTGGATTTTGGAAGGCACAAGGCTGCCCAAAGTAACCTATGGAACTAGCTGAACCAAAAGGCATGCCTTGTGATCCAGCATAACTCAGACTTTGACCAACTCTGGCCGCAAAACCTCCATAACCGGCGAAGCTTCCTCCTAAAGGATTATAAGGAGCGGACAACTCCTAGTAAGGATCCCAGGTAGAGGCTAGGGGAGAAATACTTTGAAATGAACTAACCGTGGAGTACGGCCTATTCCCTTGTTGGCCGAGAAACGAATTCCCAGTTCCCATACTACTAACCGCAGGGTTAGTCCAACCTTGAAAAGGATTGCTACCTTGTCCTAAACAAGAGAAAGGCATAGATCCAATTGTTGGGTTGGAATGTGGTATATAACCACTTCCAAAAGGAAAACCCTGGAATGAAGCCGATCCACCCATCATGGATGTGGCGACACTAAATGGAATTGACGGAATACCCTGTGAATGGGTGTCAAATGGGAAAAATCCAGAACTAAAAGCATTGGTTTGGGAGTTTCCACTCGTAGAAGGAATGGAGGTAGACCCAGTCAAAGATGTGCTAGCAAAAGACCCGAATAAAGAAGCAGAGGGGATGGAAATAGTTCCTCCCCCTTGTACAGATATTGGAGTTTTCATAGTCGTAGCACTTGTAGTAGAAGCCATGCTTCCAGTAGTGGTCATCGATGATAAGTGCGTAATGTGACCTGGGCTTGACGGTCGATGCGTTGGAGACCCAACGTATTGTAATACTTCCGAATGACTAGGAGGTAGGGGAGAATTTGGAGCCACTAATGACTCTGAGAGTTCTTCTACCTCTACGTTATCTTCCGTCTGAAAGAGAACTCGAGAACGTACTGGAGTATTTTTCTCTTGTTCTGTGGAAGTGCCAGGTCTATCTTGAACACTGATGCCCTTGAGGGGAGGATCAATCCCCGATGCGTCAGCTGCCACGGGACGAAACCCACCGACAATATTACCTCTGCGCCTTCTAGGTGAAGGCTCTAAACTTGGTGGTGAAAGACCACGAAGTCTTCGAGATCGTCTAGGCGATCAGTCAGCCACTTTGAATTTTTTGTTAAGATCTAACTAAAGACTTAAAAAATTGAAATCTAGGCCAACTAGGAGCACAGAGCACACACTATAAAGTCCCTAAAGATATCAGCCAATCAAACAACTTCCAAGTATTTCCGCTCCGGGTGATTAGGACTGGACACCAAAATACGAGAAAGTGAAGTAAGGGGCCTTCCGAAGATAGTCTGGGATAATGACGGCCAAGTCCTATCAGCGAAGGTAACAGAGGAAGTTATGCTGACCTCCTAACAACAGCCTGCGCCGGTGCAAGCCCCCAAGCTTCGCAAGGGTGCCCTCCAGTAGTATCGTTGAGAGTGATACAACGTCGACCTCAGGTGCCACGGGATTCCCCTCCGCAACCACCTTTGTAGATACCTAGGAGTAGCAACTAAGGTTACGAACTCGTATTAGAAGCCAGGCAGAACAGTCGTGAGGTAAGTTTGGACAAGTAGGAGAGGGGGTATCTCTCTTCCCTGTCTTTACAGACCCTCGTTCTTAACTCCCAGATCTGGAGCTTTCCTGGTCTTCCTAACGCTATTGGATTTTCACTCACTATTCAGACTCCTATGTTTGACAGTTTAAAATGGCCTTGGAGAGTTAACTCTCCACTCACCTAATCCAAGGCCCTAAAATATCCTAAAACTTGTTGATGTATTTAACTCGACAAATATAAAGTTCTAGTATATTTTAAATTAGCGCTTGATTTTAATGGGCTGTTATTTAAGTCAAGGGATAAACGGAAGTGAAACTAGTGGTGTTTTGACGCAAAAGAAATTAATAAAAACCAAACTACATGCAAATGCACTTGTTTTCGTTTTTCGATGAAAGAAATTTCTATAGGGTTCAGAGGAACTTTAAAGAAAGTAACAAATTTTTCTTTTCTTTTCTTCAAACTTCACACTCACAAAAGCTAACAAAACTATAAATGCCTAGAAAGATGCACAAACTAATCCTAATGCAACAAGTACATGCCGATGCAAAATTCAAAACTACTCTTAAATCAAAAGATGAAAGTTGCTTGTTTATCAATTTTAGATTTGCCACTTAAATGTTTAGATGTAATATAAGTTTTTGTTGCTTATTTCGTCTAAGCATTAAAAGCAAGATGAAGACAGAAAAATAGGCACTTTCACTCAACAAAAAGGAAAACTCAATCAAAACAAAGTTCAAGAAAGCAAAACAAAGTTTCAAGAAGTTTCCTTCAAAAGCAACTCAAAAATGACTTTTCAAAAATGCTCTAACAAGACTGAAACTTGATGACCGAAAAATAGGCACTGAAACACTTTGCGAGTTTGCAACACAAAACAAGTGGGAACTCAACAAAAAAGGTGCTTTGAAATGCTCTTAATAATCAACAAGCAGCGAGACGAGCTTGGAAATGAAAACCAAAAGATTGAAAAGACAACTTTCAAGAAAGCGTGAACAAACGACTTTCAGAAAGCAAGAAAAGCAGATGGTCATAAAATTAGTTCAAACATGCAAACCAAAAATTCATTAAAACAAAACTCAACACAGAGATCGAAATCAATCTTTCCACCCTGAATACACAGAGCAGCCAAGATTCCTTGCGAGAAACCTTGTGTGCTTAAGCAAAAACAAATGACGTTTGCAAGAAAAACGAACAAGACCAACCTTTTCACAATTAGAGAGAATTTGAAACAAGACGCTTGCTGTAAAACTAAAGACTGTGATAGAATAGTGATTGTTCCAAACTGAATCAGACCAGCATACTATCTTCCAGAAACAAAAAGATTTTAAAAATCTTGAAAATTAAAGATATACGCGACTGTGTTTGCACACAGATGCGTGTATACGCGACAAGGCTTAAGGAAACATGCGTATACGCAGGTTCACTTGAGGAAAGATGCATATATACACCTCTGTAAACAGAGAAAACAACGTATAAAAAAGCTTCCAAGAAAAACAAAAAACAGTCTGGAAAAAACTGATCAAAGCTCAGAATTCAGGCACTGAGTACACAGCAACAGAAGATAAACAGACAGCTGAGCCCTGATTGGCTTGACTACACCCAAACTAGGAACAACAATAGTGTTGTCCCCAGTGGAGTCGCCAATTCTGTTGTGGGATAAACTCCCCTAGGGTCTTGGGTGAATACCCTAGTAGACTGGAGGTTATCTATGCAAAGAAACACACATTCCATACAACCATAATGCTACTATAAGCAAACTCTATGATAGGGGGCGTACCTGAGGTCCTACGTTTGAGAAGAGCCTTCCAGGGTCCAAACCCTTCTTAGAGTTCCTTTTGCTCCTTTGACCTGCAAAACAATCAATTCAAGAAGGTACAACAGTATATGGACTAAACATCATAAAGAAACCATCTTCATATTATAAGGAAAGGTAGTTAGTTATGCAATTAAACCACCATTCACATATGAATCATAACATGAATATCATAAACATGAAGAAGATCTATATCAGGAACAAAGACATGTGTTTCTTGTATTATAGACAAATAAAGTACAGAAAAGGAATAATTTCACCTGATTCATCCTTTCGCAGGCTCCAAGCAGAACCGTCTCCCGGATTCGTCCAGTCTCAAGCCTTTAACAAACTCCTTCCATGAGTTACTCCATGATATCTCAAGTAGTATGAAATCATCAACGCAAACAAGGAAACAAGGGTTTCCTGTAGAATGGGGGAAGTGCAGGAGGCACAAGGACCTTCAGACCTGGTCAGGGAAATCTCAGCATAGTAATCTTTCTCTCTCTTCTCTCCTCCCTTTGGCCTTCCCATAGAAGCCTTTTTTATACTTCTCCCAAAGTAGTTTTTTAGTTGGGAATTCGTTGGGAACAGTTGGGCCACGGGCACTAACAGGTAATCAACAGGTAAAACCCGTGATCTCCGCCCGAAATTAAGGAGAGTTATTTTTTTTAAGTGTTTTTAAACATATACGCGGGTTGGGTATACACAGACCCACGTTACACGCGTTTAGCTCGGGGGCAATGTCGCGTATAGGGAATAAAACACTGTTTTTTTAAATTTGGGACCAGGTCTGGAAGGAGGGGTTGCCTTAGGCCATGAGTGCAGCATCACAAACCTCAAGAGTGAGATTTGGAGCTATAACACTAGGTCCAGTTACCTTCTCTCAATATCTAATGGCTTTAAAATATGAATTTCATTCACCAATGGATAAGAGAGATCATATCAACCCTCTTGTTGATTAGGGAAGAAAGTGATCCTTAAGCTGATTTAGGGCTCAACCAATCCACTACTAAAGTTTGCCTCTTTGGGAAGAGGTCTTAAAAGAATGTAGAAATTAATCTAAATGAAAACTTATTCTAAGATGTAAGCAAAAGGAACTATTTTAATCTTATCTCAATTAGATAGATATAGATCTAACCCAACCAAGAGTAAGATATTTAAAGTATTGGGATTTAAATATGTCTAGCTTATAATGAATATCAAACTAATGAAGTAGTTCAATTAACTGATATTATGAATACCGCACACATCCTATTGAGACTTCTTAACTAAAATAATCAATCAACAACACTCAGGAAGAAGTTCTCAGAATGGTTTTGATCATTTAATCAGTAACTTGAATTATTAAATAATAATATGCGGAAGAAGTTCACAACATATCACTATTTATTAAACCAGTATTAAAAAACATATTTATGAGTAAATAGTTACTCAGAAATCAGAATTCAACCCTTAAGAGCAAAGATAAATAATAACATAAAATAAAGACAAATTACTCATACCAACAAAAGTGAACAAATATGTAAGTAAATTGAAACAATTCTGTCATCATAAAATGAAACCAACATTTAAAACAATAGTATTCGAAATACCAATTTATTGAATCCATTTCTCCAGCTTTGGTCTCTAATAGTTCCTTACAATGCCTGAGCTTCTGCTTTCAAAACCAGAGCTACAATAGTGCAAACTCTGTTCATTATACATAACTCAGAATGTAAAAGAAAAACCTCAATAATCTTCAGATCTGAGATTCCACTCCTCCCACCTACAACTCTAAATCCTTATTACAAAGGGGCTTTTAGAATTCCAGAATTGTAGAGGAGAACAACCCCTAATTACATTATGCAATCTGTCATTTATAATATTTTCAAAGGTATTTTTGAGCGGAAAGTTTGTTGAAGAAAAATATGCCCAATCCAATTTTATTTGCTCAAAAATTTTAATTTTTAATTGCTGGAGCCTTCTCATTGATTGAAATCTTTTTCTCCATTTCTACTGTTTTTCTGCAAAATCAAATTAAAACAAAATTAAAATGTAAAAATAAAATCAAAATGCCAAATTTGAAATTAAAACAAATCTAATCAAATTTAATTAAATAAATAATTGAAAGGAAATCCAAGCTTTCTATTGATTCGTGTGACAATTTAATTAGCCAAGGATATCATTGATGAATGGATTTGCATTTAGAAGAGGCTTAGGCAAATGAAAATGCAGAAAATAAAGCTTAAGAAAATTAGTTTTATTCAAAATTCGGAGCTTGATCTTCTGCTGGATTTTAGATCCAATTAATAATCAAATCTGTTAATGAAACCTCCTCAGAAATGTTCTCCATGATTTTATTTTTCCAATGAGCCGTCCTGGGCCTTATTTTGCCAAGTAAAAATTAATCTACGAGTCTCTAAAATTGATGAGTCAAAACTGCCAGACTTCTGGAAATTTTGTTGCATAGGCCAAAAAATCAGAATTTGTTAATTAAATTCTAGTCTTAAATTAGATTTTGGTTATTTAATAATTAACTCTAAATTGATTATTAACTAACTAATAATTAATTTTAATTAATGATCATTTAATTAAAAATTAATTAAATTATAATTAAGTTTAATTAATGCTAATCTGATATTAATCTAAATTATTTACAGATTAATTATTAACAGAATTAAATAAAATTTAAAAACTAATTAAAAATATTCTCATATTATATTTATATTATAATTTAAATTATATCAAAATTATAATTATAATATAATAATATTATAATGTAAATATAATATTTTAACAAACCATTAAAGTCAATCTTAAGTTCATACAATACAAACCATTAGAATCAATCCTTGCTTGTTTATTCATCCATGTGAGTTTATGATGGAGGAGGGAAGTGAGTGGAGGGTGAGGTGAGCATGAGGTAAGGGTGAGTGAGGTGGAGGTACGAGAGGCATAAGGAGTAAAACAAAAAAACTTTATACTAAATTTTTGTACTCATCGTATTTGGCCTCATTGCGTATCGCATTTTGATTTGTAAAATTGTTAAGGCTTTTAAAAATTTGCAATAAAACATTGTGAGTAGAAAAATTGCAAGAAATTTATTTTCTGTAAGAAATGTTTTTTTTATAAGCTTTTTGTGTTCTGGGTCTCGGGGGCTATTAAATTAATGAAGACGAGTGTGGCCCGCATGATTTATTAATCTCACAAATTGAACTATAGCTATTTTGCATTTTTGAGAACCCGGTCTTAGCAATTTGTCTTAAAATAATAAATTGGAATAAATTACGAAGATCTCGAAACATGATTTCATCCGTTGTATGATTTAGATGGGTCATTTTGTAGGACCATTAGTGAAAAATGAAAAATTAATAAAAGTTAATAAAAAATCAATATTTACAATGAATGACTATTTAGCTATGAAAGTTGAAATTTTTTACAGTGATTTACATTTTTAGTCCAGGCAAGAAAACGATCAAACTTCAAAGGGGTGCGATTTACAACCCGATTGACCAAATGAGGCGAAACAAGTATCGTTGGAAAGCTTGTAAAAAATCGATTTCAACGAAGAAATTAAAACAAGAATCTAAAAATGAAAAATTAAGAAAATCGTAGGATAATAAAAGTCTTAAAAGGCGTTTAACCAAAATTTTTATAGAAAGGGTCCCCATTATTTGAAGTAAACAAGTAAAAAATGTGAGGGTTGTGTTTTACCACAACAATAGCGACACACGGGAGAAGAACCAATTATCTCTATTTGATATGAATGATATTTTCCTAAAATTAAAGTAGAAATAATTAAAGAAGAGAATTATTTTTGAAATGTTTGACCAGGTTCATTAGTCTGAATAAAAGCAAGAATCAGCTTACTGTAATTTTTCTTAAAAGTCCTCGTAAATTAAAATATTTCAAAACTCTATATCAGTCCTTAATTAGTTGTAGAGATAAAGTAGGGGTCACTTTACAACTTAGCTTTTAAAATATACTCATTTGTCACAAGTAGAGCCACTGCTGCCAGCGAACATTTATAATCTCGACAGGGTTACCTTTTAATCATCAATGATTCAAAATCCCATCTATTAGGAATTATTGACCTAGAAATAAATCCATTTATATATGTTTATTAATTTTGTATTTGTTTTTATTTTTTTAGTTCTTAAAAGCCATTGTCCTGGTTTGGTAGCTAGATAGTTGGCAATGCTATTCACTGGTTATAATTGGACTGAACAAGCTAGCTCGTGATGAGACCCCTTGTCTTATAATTGTTTGCAATCATAAGCCATTACCCTGGTTTGTTTAGTAGTGTTGGTAATGTCAGCCTATTTTTCCCCTATGATCATGGTAAGCAAGTTCATGATGAGACCTCTTATCTTTTAAGTTTAAATATATTTTTTGATTATACTCTAGAAAAATAAGACTTGTTTAGACAGGTAGAATCATTGACTCCATAAGAGTTAAAAATGACAATTTCAGAGTTAAAGGTGCTCTGCTGTAAAGTGTCTTTACTTGGTTAAAAATAACTTTTTTTAACTGGTAATAGAATTTTGAAAGATCCTAATAAAATATTGAAATCTCAAAATGATTACAATTTTGATGAAAAAGAAATTTTTCAGATTTTATGATACTTTGTCAACTTCTCTTGATTGGTAACCTCTAATAGGTGACTATTAACAATTTTTCCCTATGTATGCGACCATTGTTAGGTAACAAGAAGGCCATTCCATATAAATCATGGCAGAGTCACCAATGAAAACTAAAGGACAAGAATTCTTAAGCTAAAGTGAGGAAAGAAATCAGCCAACAAAAGTAAAAAAAGTAAAGAGATTTAAAAGTTGAAAGGAAAATCCAAGTTTTCAAAGATAAACTCTAACAAGAATGTTTATACCAATGTCTCAACAACATGAAGTAAAGGAAAACAATCATATAATCGTTCCTTGTTATGTCAAGGTTCAGATAAATTATACATTGTAGGGTTGTAAATGTTTTAGGCTTTAGATAACAGTGACAATAAAACTCAGCCACAATGAAAAATTTCTGTCTGATGTCAATCTTCTTGTTTCAAAGCATCATCTTAATCATTTTCTAAAAAAAAAAGGAAAGGAATGCTTAAAGAAACAAACTAAAGGTTCAGAAACTTCCTAGTGTAGCTATTTTAACGAAGATTATCGTTGTTTCTTGAAATAAAACCAGGAGAAAAGTATAGGACTTCCAAAATATGATCTGGCGGATGATCGAAAGCTTTTATGAAGAGCTACAAAACAAATTTATATATTAATAGAATTTAAAAACAAAAATGAAATTAAGGTAACAAAATGAAAATTAATGAAAGTGGGTATATGAATCTTACCATTGGATAATTGCATTTGATCTTATCTGAGAGGTATCAGTTTCTCCAATACTAACTGACTTCTTATTTTAGTTCATCTTAAAAACATGAAGAAGTCAAATTAACCAAAATCCTATAACCCAAAATCATTATTTATTTCCTTTAAACTAAAGCAAGCAATAAAATGTAAAAATGGAATGCTTTGTGTTCAAGGGAATCGAAATTAAAACAAATGCATCAGAAATGAGAATGAGAATATGCAGCGATGAATGTTCTCAAAATATTATAAGTTTCATAAAAACTCCATAATTTTATAAATTGTCCAGAATTAAGACCAAATCCAAGATAATGAAATTTAAATGTGAAGATAGAGAGGTCTTGAATTTCATATTTAATTATGGAATTATATATTTAAAACCGAAATATATGAGAATTTGAAATGGTTTAAATATGTTGCAAATTTGTCATCAATTTCTTTAGTACCATAGCGGTTACCCAAGATTGCCTTAAAATATTTCATACAACACAACGCCTTATCAGATGATTTGCATTGCATGTTTCTTCATCATGTTTAAAGTTCAATCTGCAAAATTTTACCTTTGTTGATATGCCATATATTGATTAAATGTTAATGGCGTTGAGGCATGCATTGGAGTCTATCGCATCGGAAAATTTTAAGATAAGATTTCATTTTAATTTTGTGATGTGATATATTTGTTGCAATGGCAAACATGCGAATAGAATATATGTGGTAAGATTGAGTGATCACAATATTGAAGGAGTGTTATATCGAGGATCGGGGAATGATCATGTCGTACTTTGTACTTCGCACATCATACATCGCACATCGCAAATTCGGAATTGTAATATGATCATCAATAAAAATGCGATGAAGCGATTGCGATATCGGCATATCGGAATATTGGGAAGTAGTCATGTTGGAAATGCCAATATGATTCTTGCGATAGCGGTGATGCGATGGATGACGGGGCTCTTAGGTGGGACCAACTTTGGACCTCAAAAGAAATTGACGATCGACAAACTTAAGTACAAGATGTAATATTTTTGATACGTCGATATGCGATGAAGAATGGACCCGATAAATTTATTATGAGATTTTAATATCATATTGGATCCGAGACATCAATACTTTTAAAATTATGCCCCTACCATTATTGCTATTAGATGGACGCGATATTTTTATGAACTTGATTTAAATTTCATACTGGGTACATAATTGTGTGGACATCGCAATATTGACGAAGTCGATTATCGAAGATCGATGATTCAAGATAATGGAAGTATATTTAGCTAAAAAACCTCTGATATACGAAATGCGATATGGCATTTTATGAGAGAATGAGTGAGGTAACACATCGGAGGTCTTGTATCATCAATTTGTTATCAAAAAATGCTAAGAGCTACTTCTGATGAAATATTATGATACAAATGGTTATGATATGGATGATGTGATATCGGAATGAAATAATTGACGAAGATGAGCGGGATGGGAATATTTCGAATATATTCACTGTAGTATCAACAATATGAAAATTAAGTTGAAATGTTTCTGATATGAATCCTGTGATATTGTTTTGAATTTCAATTGGGTTTTCTAATGAATGAAAGAAAAGTTAAAGAATGCTCAAATTATAATGAATCACAAATAAAATTTCCCTGAACCTGTTGCAAATATGAAATGGGTTTGCTGCTTACTTCAAGTTTTGAAAACAAATGAAAATTTGCAAATAAAATAGAACAAGAATAAAAAATAAACTAAGGAAAAGAGAAACTAATAATAGATGAAAATGAACTTATAAATGCGTACCTGGTAGGAAATTCTCTGTAGATTTTATCTCCTGAATCTTCAAATTCTTCTTTCGATTTATCAAAATTCTGACTTTGTTCAAAATCATCTCATTATTTATTCTAAATTAGAGTGGGAAATCAAGCTGAAGGAAATCAATTATTCATGTTCAGAAAATTTGAAATTCATAGAATCCATCAGAAACAAAAATGAGAATATGCTCCCTTTTGAAGTGCAACAACAATTTATTACCTCTGCTCATTCTGAATTAACTTGAGAAAAATTTGTATTGTTATAGTGACTATTCAATAATGCATTTAGTAAATAAATATGATGCGTATTGTAGCATCAGATAATAAACTAAAGATTAGAATAGGACAAGGCCACTCATTATGAAAGAATATAATTACATATTCAAATGTGTGCATATAATAACATGGACACCCTTAAGGTCATTTTAACCAATTTCGAGGAAAATAACATAAGCTTCATGTGATTATAGTGAAAAGTTAGATTGATTAATAATAATCAAATTGGTATTAAGTTTTTGAGCTCAGACAATTATTTTTTCATGGGATATTGATGTCAAGAAGCTTTGTATCATTGAAACCTTCGATATATAAATTTCAAAAGAAATTTTTTAGAAAGAAATCTCGAAATGAAGAAAAATGGTTTTGAGGTGATCGGTGCCAAGTGCAAACTCAATTGAATTTAGTCAAGACATTATTCAAAATAGGCAGAGTACAGGTATTGCTGCAATAGATTTTGGTTTCAAAATGGGAAGCAAGAATTAAAAAGTTTCCGATGAGAAGAAAATGTTTCACTGAACATCTATGAGAAGGGCTGATTGCTTTGCTTTATTTTTTTATCTGTAGAACTATTCAGAATAAATTAACTACATAAAACAAACTAACTAAATTAATTCTAGTGCTATTCTAACCATATACATAAAAATGACTAGGTATAGTCATATTTCCAGTATAACCATTCTCTCATTTTAATTTCTGCATATAGGTACAGTTCAAACATTAGTAATAGAAATACAAATCTAATTAAACTAATAAAATTAAATCTGTAATTAGAATGTACAGTTATTGTTAGCAGCTTATTTACAATCACCTTCTTTTGAAATGTCTTTTCCAACTGAATTCCAATTGGATCATAAAAATCTAGATGGTTTCCATTAAGGATTGGAAAATGTTCAAAAGAGGAGATGACATGTCAGATTGTGGATATGAGCTTTTAAATTCAAAGGACTGGAAAAAATTGTTAGTGTTATGTACAAATGTTAAGCTATTAACAATCTTCTTTGAAGGAAAAATTTTCAAACAGTTTTCAAGTAGGCTAATGAAAAATGGATGGAAATCTGTCAAATAAAATGAAAAATTATTAATTGGATTAGATTGCTAGCCAGATTGTAAAAAATTATTAATTGGATTAGATTGCCGGCCAGATTGTAAAAATACATTCTCTTGTTGACACTGCCTTTGAGAAGATAGAGGCTTTTGATAAAACATTACCATTGATTGAAATTGAAATATTAATCGTTTTTGATGTTTATGATTATAATATGAAACTTCAATTTCCCAATAGGGCAATGCATCAATTGAGTGTTCACTATTAAAGTGCTTAATATGCCAACATAAAGTGTCAAAAAATATATCAGAAATAAAATCAGAAAATAAATCTAAATTTAAACAAAATAAGTGAAAAAGAAAAAATAAAATGAAATCACTATTGGTACAACTAATGTTACAACACAATTGAGATTGTTTTGAAATAATTTATTTATTTATTTTTTTTCACAAGGATTGGCCAGAATTATGGAATTTGAGTAATTGCCAATTCCAACTTGTGAATTAGAAAGAGAATTATGATTATGAGTAGGAATGAGGGCTTGATCATGATATGAATAAAAAATTGGAATGTTTTCTCGAATGGTGAAATCATGAAGATAATTTGCTGCTCTAGAATGAGGATTGGTTGGAATAATTTCTAAATTGAAACGTTCTTCAATTTTAGATGTTATTTGAATTTTATCATGAGGATTCTCTTGAGAAAAATAGAAATCAACATCCTCAATGCTAGAGTAATTATCATAAATGACTTCACAATATTCTCTGGAATTCCATTTGATTTCGTTCGATATATCAAAACAAGGAAGAATAAAAATTTCATGTTCATTAATGGCAAAAGAATGACCAATAATTGTTTCTCTATCTTGATAAAAACTTATTGGTAATTCATTTAGATCATCCTCTTTATTTTTTGAAATATCTTTAATAGCAAGAGGGGAAAAATTACCATCATTAAAAATATCAGGATAAAGGGAAAAATGTGAATGTGAAACAATGCATTTAAAATTGTCTCTGTTTGAGAACTCTTGTACATTATGCTCATTGTAAATTTCAGATCGTAGATCATTCCTTTCTCTACTCGTGTTTTCTTGAAGAATTGTGCTTTGGTTCTCTGGCATTTGATCATCATAAAAAAATTCAGAAATTTGTATAGCAATTTGCGTGTTAGTATTTACTTTGATTGCTGCTTGTTCTTGATGATCAAATGCAAGCTGTTAGTATTTACTTTCATTGCTGTTAGTATTTACCTTGATTGCTACTTGTACTTGATGATCAAAATGGGAAGCAAGAATTAAAAAGTTTACGATGAGAAGAAAATGTTTCACTGAACATCTATGAGAAGGGCTGATTGTTTGCTTTATATTTTTATCTGTAGAACTATTAAGAATAAATTAACTACATAAAACAAACTAACTAAATTAATTCTAGTGCTATTCTAACCATATACATAAAAATGACTAGGTATAGTCATATTTCCAGTATAACCATTCTCTCATTTTAATTTCTGCATAGGTACAGTTCAAACATTTTTTTTTTTTTAACAAAGTCGGTTGCTGTATTAATAGCTGAAAAAAAGAGGGGAGTCAGAACTCCTGAGATACATTAAGTGCTGAGGGCAGCCTGGATCAATGGAGTTACAAAACATATATCTCTCCTTGATCCTACTCCTACTTGTTCTGTGTTTAAAGATTTATGAACTACTGTAAATTCTTACATATTGGAGCAGCAAAATTTGACATTTGCAAAGCATTTTTAATCTATTTCTATATGACTAATGTGCCTTGCAGTAGATTCCTCCGGCTTTTCATCCCCTTCTACTTGCTTGGCACTTGAGGAACTTGGGGCTGCATTGTTGCGTTTGTCCATCATGTATTTCAGGATCAATATAGACTCTTCCGCATGACTGCACCTGTTTGACAAATGGTTAAACTGTTCATGAAGTGAAGAGACCCTGTGCAAGAAGAGGTCAATTTATGCTCGATATTTTTCATTAATAATGTGATTCTGGTCTTCAATTCTTGTTTCCAAAATCCTCTGCTGGTTCTCTAAAACACGCTGCTGGGCTCTGATTTCTTCCATCTCAACTTGCAGGTCCACACAATGCAAACAGTCCTCATTGTGAGCCATAGCTGTTGCTGAGGATGGGGAGAATAGGGGGCAAATGCAAACGAAGATTGGCTGCCCAATGATATGGTCCACAACTCGGGAGGCAGAGATCTTCCTGGAAGCAAGGGCGACAGGGGAGAGTCGGTGTGCAACACAGCGCACAAAAAGCTTGCTGAGGACCTGAATCCACTTGGAGACAGAGGCAGGGATAAATGCATTGCAGAGAGGAACAGTTTGGTGCGCTGGAGTAAGGAGGAGGGAAGGGAGATATAAGGGGAGGCGAAAGAGGAGGGAGCCGGTCACGAGACATGTGAGGAAATCCTGAGAGAGGTGCGGGGAGGTCAGAGAACTGTCCTGGAGAGTCCGTGAAGCTGGACTGAGAAGATAGATACCGATGGAGTTGTTGAGATTGATGAGATTTTTAGGCAGATCGAATCTATGCCATATCCCTATGCAGATTGCGTTCTTGTTGAAAGCTTGAGATGTCTGATTCCAATCCTTTCTGTCAGTGTTGTCCGATTTAGTGCTGAATAGATTATTTTGGATCATGGCAAGGGCTGATGGATCTCCTCGGAATTGTAGCACAAGCTACCGACTGTCCTTTCACACGCTCTGTTGGCATAACAGTCGGCCTGCTTGTTGAGATTGCGTAGGATATGGTAGTATTGCAAATCATCCATTGTCTGGTGCAGTGGTTGATTGCGCCTGTTGATTTGCTGAAGGAGAGTATTGGGCGAATCCTTCTGGTGAACC
This sequence comes from Pinus taeda, assembly GCA_000404065.3. Taxonomy (NCBI): domain Eukaryota; kingdom Viridiplantae; phylum Streptophyta; class Pinopsida; order Pinales; family Pinaceae; genus Pinus; species Pinus taeda. The sequence goes on along the minus strand of APFE030499821.1, from coordinate 7,613 downwards.
ATGAGGTGGATGACAACAGAAGAATCCCCAAAGATCTTTGCCGATTTTATCCTCAGTTTGCTTAACTAAGTTAGTCCCTGAAACAGGGCTAATGTTTCAACTCTGTTATTCAAGACCTTCCCTAGACCTCACTCGTAATGGAGGATGCGTTCGCTGTTGGCGTTGATGATCAGTCCCCCTGCTTCGGCTGTACCGGGATTCGATTTAGGTGCCCCATCGAAAAAAAGATAGAAGCAGTTGCAATTTTGTATCCAGTTGGCGAACTCCTCTTCTTTTAATCTGACTTTCCAGGAGTTGGTTTCCACCCTGCTCCATTCATCTGCCATGCTACCTTTCTATGCATTGTAATTTTTTTTTCCAATATGTAACTTATAAAATCTCTCGCTTCCACACTATACTTTGTTGCATCTATCTTTCCTGAAGTTTTGATTGAAATAGTTTCCAGGGCGATATTTTTGGCCTTGTTACAGATTATTCTTGTAGCTGAGCTCTTTTCTTGGAATATTTTCCGATTTCTTGCTAGCCAGATTCGCCATAGCAAGGTATAAGGGAGAGTGTTCCATACTCTCTTCACCAGGTTGCTTCTTTTTTCTTTCCAGGGGCAACATTTTCTCCATATGTAGATTGCATCAGCTATGGAGTGCTGAGGGTTCCAAGGTAAGTTACCTGTGAAAGACAATCTTTTCCAACAATCAATAGCAAAGGGACATTCTACGAAGAGGTGGTGCATCGTTTCTTCGGCATTGTAGTAGTTGGGACATCTGGATGGGCCATTGATGCCTCTTTTTTCAAGTTCTCTGCTGTTAAGATTTTGCCTTTCAGCAGAATCCATATGAAAATTTTTATTTTTGGAAGTGCCTCTGATCTCCAAACTATTTTCCAGTGGTTCCATAAATTCATGGGAAAGGTGCTGTTGCATAGTTATTGGTGGTCTGCTTTGACAGTGTAATTAGTTCCAGTTGAGTCCAACGGAATCCATCCCTCTTATTTTTCTTGATGGGAGCTTTACTGTGAAGGAGGGTCTGTAGATAGCTTAGGCTGGGCTTTAATTCGCTGGGTATTTCTGGGAAGGACCACCCTATCTAGGTGTGGGAATGAGGATCCTAGATGGAGATTTGATCCAGATGATGGATACCCCTATTGTTAAAGAACTTAATGATGGGAATGGCTTCTTTATGCATGTTTATGGGTTGTTGTCCCAGGATTTTATCAGTTCCAATGTTGATGCTAGCTCCCCCCCCTGGAACTTTAGAAATATTCTGAATCATGAGAGGGAGGGCTTTTTTGCATAACCGCCAGATTTTAGTGGAGTCTTTGTTGGGAATATTGGAGTCAAGGAGTTGTTGCCTGGGAAAGTTTAGGTATTTGGTCTCCAGCACCCTTTTCCACCACGATGAGGGCCCTGATATAAATCTCCATACGATTTTCGCACCAAAGGCTAGATTTAAGAACTTAGGCGACCTAATACCGAGGCCTCCTCTATCTTGAGTTTGGATGACATGTTTCCAGCTGACTAAATTAAACTTGCTTTTGTTGTTCTTCCCTCCTTGCCAAAGGAAGTGGCGTAGAACAACTTCCAATTTGTGGTGAAATATGGCAGGAGCTTGATAGAGTGAGAAACAGTAAAGGGGAAGAGAGGTGATACCTGACTTGAGAAGAATAAGGCGGCCTGCTGAGTTGAGCCACAGTGATCCCCATTGCTGTACCTTCCTCTTTACCTTGTCAATGATTCCATTCCAGGTTCCAGCCTTCAATGGACCTAGGCTCACTGGCATGCCCAGGTAAGAGAAATGGGTCCATTCCAAATTGCAAGTGACACCAAATATATTTGCGATGCTGCAGATAAATTGATTTGAAGTGTTCCATCCATATATACAGCTTTTGAGCTGGTTGACCAAGCTTCCAAAATACCCCATAAATTGGTCAAGGAGTTTCTTGAACCACCTTGTTATTGTGGTGGAGGCTCCTCCAATTAACAAGGTATCATCGACAAACTGTGAATGATTGATATTCTTGGCTCCATTTCTGAATTTGATACCAGTTATAAGGCCCACTCTCCGATTGTGGTCCAGAGCTTGACTGAAGGATTCTGCCATGAGGATAAAGAGATAGGGGGAGAGGGGGCAGCCCTGTCTAAGACCCCGGGAAGATTGGAATGCTTCACCTGGTCTGCCATTGATCAGGGGGGGAATCCAGGGCCTAGAGATGCAAGCAACTATAATATTAATGAAGGGTATCTCGAATCCCATCTTTTTTAAGACAACTATAAGGAAGGAGTGCCTAACTCTGTCAAAGGCATTAGCCAGGTCGAGCTTGAGGACGAACCCTTTTTCCTTCCTGGAGAGGCTCGAATGTATGGCTTCTTGAACAAGGAGAATGGAATCAGTGATTTGCCTGTTAGGCAAGAAACCTCCTTGATTTTCAGAGATCAAGGAGGGAAGGAGGGGTTTAAGTCGAGAGGATAGAATTTTAGACAAAATTTTATAGGAGGAGTTGTAGAGGGAGATGGGTCAGAATCTGGGAAGAGAAGAAGGTCGATTTTCTTTGGGGATGAGGGCAAGAAAGGTGGCATGGGTGAACCCTCCTATTTTCCCCTTTCTTTGTGCCCATCAAATCATCTTGATCAGGTCCTTTTTTATAAGACTCCAGAACACCCTGTAGAAGCAAATGGGGAATCCATCAGGCCTAGGCGCCTTATCAGGATGCAGATTCCAAATCACTCTTTTGATTTCCTCTTCTTCAATTTCCTTGTTAAGGCTGTCGTTCATCTCCTTAGTGATTCCTTTGGGTAAATGCTGGAGCAAATAAGAATAGTCTTCTTCCCATTTGGTTTCAGTTAAGAGATCTCTATAATGCTTGGAGGCAGCCTTCCTTATGGTCTCTTGAGTACTGTACAGATTTCCTTCATTATCCAAGATTGAGCTTACATTGTTCCTGAGCTTTCGAGCAGTGGCCTGTTTGTGAAAATAGGTTGTATTTTTGTCTCCTCCTTGGAGCCATAATTGTCTGGATTTTAAGCGTCATTTGATTTCTTCCTCCCTATTAATGTGACTCAGCTGTGTATATAGTACATGTTCTTGCTCCTTGTTTTGTTGAGATAAGCCATGTTCTTCGATCCTTAATTGCACACTCTCTAAATCGCTCTTGATTTTCTTTTTGACCTCCTCTGGCTCCTGGTAGTTTTCTTTGGCCCATTCCTTTATTACCTGTTTGGTTCTTTTTAATTTGGTTTCCCAGATGAATCCTGGAAAACCTTCTACATGCTAGCTCCAAGTCTTCTGAACGATTTCTCTGACTGCTGGAATCCAATTCCAAAGGGGTTTTAAATGGGATAGGTCCGAGGGGGCAGTGGGTTTCCAGAGTGAGAGTAATAGGATAGTGACCGGAAGCTGAGGTATTGAGGATGTTGGCGTATCCTACAGAGAAGGAAGAGAGGTACGAGATATTGACTAAGAATCTATCAAGCCTCTCCATTATGTTGCCGATGCCGATCCTACGGTTACTCCAAGTGTACCTGCGATTTTTGGGAACAACATCAACTAATTCATGTTCCTGAGTGATAGTCTCCAGTCGACCTCTGAAGGGGTCTGGAGTGAAAGATCCTCGCCTTTTTTCGTTGGCATGCAAGACTAGGTTGAAGTCACCTGCTACCATAATGTTTGAGTTTAGTTCCCAATCAATACTTGTCTTCAGATCGTCCCAGCAGATTTCCTTTTCTCTGTAATGGTTGGGGACATAAACATTGTATATGATTACTGTGTGGTTGCCTGTTCTGCTGTCAAGAGCGGTTCTGATCCAGTTCTGGTGGAGATTTGTTGAGGTGCAGTTCCATTTACTATTGTCCCAAATGGTGACAATTCCTCCGGAGGCTCCTCTTGAATCACTGATGCATCCTAAATATTGTTTCTGCTGATCTATTATTCTTCTCATTTCCTGTTGGTCTTGTTTTGTTTCCTGTATCAACATAATTTCTGGCTTTTCATTGTGGATTAGGTCTCTAAGGGAAGCAACTTTGGAGGGGTGCCCTAAGCCCCTGCTATTCCAAGATAAGATTTTCATCATTAGGTATTGGGCGTGCGGAGAGGTGCTCGCCTCTCTTGATCTTTGTAGCTTGTCTCTTTCTCTTGACGCCCCAGAATGAAGGATTCTATTAGAGTTTGCGTGCCCATGGCTATGTCTTTCTGGGCATTCTCATCCCTGTGTTGTTTAGCTGATTTTTTGCCAGGTCCCGGTTTTTTGTAAGTGTCGCTGGTTGTTCCATGTTCTTTCGAAGAGCTTCTGGTAATCCTTGAAAGAGGGGGTTCGAGGGGGGCCTGTGGTGAGATGATCTGGGAAGGATGGGGATCAGAAGGCTCAGAGGGAGGATCTTCAGGGGGAGATTCGAGAGTGGAGAGGACAAGAAAGGGGTTGGAAGAGGAGGGGAGGGGCGGATTAGGCGGGAGGGGGACAGATGGAGAGGGGGAGGAAGAGGAAGGGCACAGAACAGAGGGTCCAGGGGTATCAATTTCCAAGGGAGGCTTGGGAGGAGGAGCTGATTTCTTCTTTTTGACTATTTCCCAGTGACCTTCCTGCTCGTCACTCTCTGCATTAACAAGTTTAGTACATCTATTAGCAAAGTGTCCGTATTCGTGACATACCTTACATTTAAATGGTATCTGCTCGTAGTCCAGTTGCTAGACATGGCTCCATTCGTCCACTTTCAGCTTTATTGCTTTAGGCAGTCCTCTGCCTAGATCCACTTCGACACAGATCCTTGCACAAGCTTGCATGTTGTCCTTCGGTTCGCTACGGTCGATATATTTGCCTACAACATTCCCTATGGCCCGAATAGACTCATCTCCCCAGCAATGGAGAGGGAGGTGAGGGAGACGGACCCAGACCGGAATAGCATTGGGGATGTCCAGCTCTGGGTCAAAATCTGGGGTCCATTTATTGAGGTAGAGGCCCCTGGAGTCCATGAAGTACGACCTGTTCCTGAAGATCAAATCCTTATCCTCTTTGGATTCGAAATGGAATGTATAGTACCCTTTTCCACAAAACCTAATTGATATTTTCCCTTGGATTTTGTCTGACCAGCTTCATTCAACCCATCTTTGAACCGTTCTTAGAGAAGGCCAAAGGCCTGTAAATTGTCCTATCAGACCTTTTTCAGCAAGAGATAATGCTGCCATGCGAGGCAGGGTTGGAGGCAGCTGAACTTCTTGAAGAACATCTAATTTCTTAACAAATTTCGAAATCACAGGTCTAGGGCACTAAGGAGGGAGGGATTTCACTAGATCTGAAAAGGCTTTTTGTGGATCGGTTTCCTCTCGAGGTGATTTCGGGAGGGCCATGACGGGGGGCCAAGGCCCAGGCCGCCGCGATGCCAGATGGGGGGAGCAATCACAGGGGGGCGCGCTCAGGCTATCTCAGAGGGCACGCACAGGGTTTTTCCTGGAACCGATGAAAGGTAAAACATAAGGATTTTAACCCAAAAAATAAAAAATTTTACACATTTATAATTCCAAATTTAATTATATGTTTTTATTATGGCATATAATCCCTTATAAAAATTGATATTATAATAAAAATATTATTATTATTAAAATTAAAATAATAAAATTTGATATATATAAAAACAAATATAATATATTTTAATGTAATATTAATTATTAATTTTGGGTTATATAATATAAATTCGTTATATATAATATATACTAGCATAAACCACATTAATAAATGTGGTTGATTACACTGTAGGCATCAACAAAAGATCATTAATAAAAAAGAGTCATAAAAAGCACTCAATATGTAAATTTATAACATAATTGTTTTAAAATCTAAAATAATAAAATATAATAATATTTTTTAAATATTGAAGTATCATAACCTAAAGCTCATAAAGAAATAAACCTAAAACAGTTTCAATTTGAAGACATGAAGTGCTCTATGTATATCTGATGGAAGAAGCTAGAAACATTATATTTTGGAAAATTTAGATAAGATTTCCATGGAAGATATGATTTTCCCCTACAAGTGAATGTACAACGCACATTGTAAATCTTGCATTTTAAATATGTATTATATAAAAAAATTGAATTTGTACGACATCAAAATAAAATAAAAAATGTATTTAAACATAATATTTTAATTGTAAAAATATTTTAATTTTTTTGAAATATAGAGGAGAGAGAGTGGGAGAGAATGGTAAGAGAGAGAGGGGGGACACAAATATGGAGAGAGGGATAGGAGGAGAGAGTGGAGGAGAAAGACAAGGAGCTTGAGAGATGGAGTTGGAGGAAAATACAGGGAGGGAATAAGTTCAAGACATATAGAGAGAGAAAGTTAGAGAGAGAGAGAGGGAGTGACAAGGGAGAGATGGAAAAAGAGTATATATTTGGGGGTGAGATAGAAATACAAAGAAGGAGAGATGGAGGGAAGGGGGAGAGAGAATGAGATAGGGAGGGAGATATTCAATAGAGTTGTAGGATGAAGCGAGAGAGAGAGAGAGAGAGAGAGAAAGGAAGAGAGAGAGGACTTGAGAGGGGGGGGAGAGATACATAGGTAAGAAGAAATACATATAGAGAGAGAAAGGTGGCAAGAGAGAGAGAGAGGGACTGATAACAAAGACAGAGAGAGAGGGAGAGAGGAGAGTAAGAGGGAAGAGAGATAGAAAGGGAGACAAAGGGAGAGATGGGGAAGATAGAGAAAGAGAGGGAGAGGGAGAGGAAGAGCGAGGGAGATATAGATAGATATGGAGAAACAATGCGTATGTTTGTGGGGTGATATATAGAGACAAAGAAGGAGAGACTGAGGGATATGGAGATATAGATGGAAGGGCAGAGAGAGATAAAGGGAGAGAGGGAGAGATAGATATAAAGAGAAAGTGTGTGTGCGTTTGGGGGGTGAGATAGAGAGACAAAGAAGGATATATGGAGGGAGATATCGATGTAGATGGAGGGAGGAGAGAAAGGGAAGAAAATTTCATGCACTAGATGCATTGATTTCAGTGTACAAATATTGATTTATAATCCTATTTGATTTCTTAAATTAGTTGCATTGATTAATGTGTAGATGTTGATTTCTAATTCTATTTCATTTCTTGCACTAGATGCATTAATTTTATTAAATATGTTAATTTCTAATCTTTTTTTATTGAGCTTGTATTAGATGCGTTGATTTTAGTGTACATGTTGGTTCTTAATCCTATTTGATTGCTAGCACTAGATGTATTGATTTCAGTGTAGATGCTGATTTATAATTCTATTTGATAGTTTCCATTAGATGCATTGATTTAGCATAGATGTTGATTTCTCATCCTATTTGATTGCTTGCATTAGATGCATTGGTTTCAGTGTAAGCACAAAAAAATTATTGATGACGTGCATTATGACTAAGATTTTGTAGATAGCATAAAAGAAAATAAAATTGAATAAAACTTGTATTTGTAACTTGTACATCTCCACATCTTTTAAAATTGAATAGAGCTTATTTCAATCCTATTTGAGTTTTTAAAAATTAAATAATAGTTATTTTGATCATAAGGATTTGATTGAAATACTTGGATAACTACTTGTAAATTTAGGAAAGTTGGTAACATTATATAAAATTATAGAAATGTTGTCATATATATA
>APFE030499810.1:0-13227 GCA_000404065.3 Pinus taeda | reverse complement strand
GAATGCTTTTGAAACCAAGAGCTTCTTTAACTGAAGGCATGCAATGTAGCATAGTATCATCGACAAACTGTTGATTTGTGGTTGCAGGGAATGAGGGCAACGGTTGGAGTCCTTGAATTACGTTATCCTCTTTAGCGTTTCTACTAAGTTGGCTAAGGCCTTCCATAAGTAAGACAAACAAAAAGGGGGACAGGATATCCCCTTGCCATATACCTCTAGTCGGTGTAAACTAGGCTATGGGAGCTCCGTTAACCAGGATGGAAAATCTGGTGGACTTAATTAGGGCTAGGATCCATGTTATCCATCTCTTTGCAAATCCAAAGGCATCTAGAATAGCCTCCAAGTAGTTTCAGCTGACTTTATCATAAGCCTTCGAGAGGTCCAGCTGCATTAGCATTCCAGCTTTTTCTGAGTTTGGAGAGTGTGAATCATCTCTTGAGCTAGCAATATGCTATCCATAATATGTCTACCTTCTACATAACCAGATTGTTCTTCCGAAATGATCTCTGGAAGAATTGGCTTTAATCTGTTAGTTGTGACTTTTGATATAATCTTGTAAAGAACATTGCATAATGCAATTAACCAAAACTTCGACAGTGTATTTTCTTCCTCCTCCTTTGGTATGAGGGTTATGAAGGTGGAGTTGAGGGATTTTAGGATGGATGAGGAGCGCTAGGAATCTTCCACCACTCCCCAAACCTCTTTTTTTATTATTTCTCAACATTCTTTGTAAAAGTCAATGGTGAAACCATCCGGTCCTGGTGCCTTACCATTGGGCATATCTCTCACTGCTTCTTCCAAGGTGACCACTTGATTTAGAGCCTTGTTTTTATCCTCTATGATAAGCTTGGGAATAGAAGTCGTTAAATCCGTAATAGCATCCTCTCTGTTAATGGTGGGCTCCAAAGCAATTTGGCTAAAATGGTTTATGAGGAGGGCTGATATTTCATGATGTGCTTGAAAAGAGGTCCCTTGTTCATCCTTTATTCTCAATATTTTATTTGCACTCCTATGATCAATGGCTGATCGATGAAATAATTTTGTGTTCTTTTCACCTTCCTTAAGCCACTGAATTCTAGATTTTTGCTTCCACAGAGTTTCCTCCTGTTGGAATCTGGCCTGTAATTCTACATGAGTGTTTGTTTGATGTTCATTGTTTCTTGATTTATATTCCCCTGTATCCATTCCTTGTGAATCTATTCTAATTGCTCTTCCAGTACCTTATTTTCTTTAAATATGTTGTCGAAGACTTCTTGATTCCAGGATTTCAACCTGTTTTTGATATGTTTAAGTTTAGCTTGGAGAATGTACATCTTGGTTCCTCTTATACCTGTCGGTTCGCTCCACCGTTATTTTATTTTTGCAGTGAACTCCGGATGACTAAGACAAAACTTTTAAAATTTGAAGGGTTTATTCCTTGGGGTGCCAAGGATGGCCGCATTCATTATTATGGGCCAGTGGTCCAAACCTCCTCTTGGTAGTATGTCTCAATCCGCAGTAATCCCTTCCAGAAGGATTGTTTCTGTCACTAAGAACCTATCCAGTCTAGAGGTGATCTACCTATCACCTCCTCTTTTATTGTTCCAAGTGAAAGCCCCGCTCTTAGGGAAGATGTCTACAAGCTTGGCTGATTTGATAAAGTCTTTGAAAGCTTAAGCATCCCAATTGAGCATTCTGATGGCTCTTTTTTTCTTCGTAAGTGAAGTGATCATATTAAAATCTCCTTCGAAAACTACTTTTGCTTGGGGATATCTCTGCTGCAAGTTGGATAGACTTCTAAGAATTAGAAATTGTTCCTCTAGTTTCTGAGGGCTATAGACATTTGTGCAGAGATAGGTATCTGGATTTCCTACCATTTGGTATTCTATTGAGATGTGAAATCTGGCAGCTTCAGAAGACAAAGCTGGAGAACCTAGGGATTCCAAAAAATGGCCAGGCCCCCTTCCATTCCATTGCTTTCTATTTCTAGGTAGTTCATTCTTTTGCCCAATTTTTTACTGATTTGTTCCATTGCGTTGCTTGAGCATTTAGTTTCTTGCAAAAAAATCATATCTAGTTGTTCCTTTTTGACTTTTTTCTTTAATAATTGCTGCTTCTTTAGGCTGTTAAGCCCTCTAGCATTCTAAGAAAGTACTTTCATAATTAACAAATTTTTAGGAAGTGAGTGTGAACACCTCAAGGGCTTTCATCTTACCTGAGTTTAGGAGCATTTGACCAAGCTCTTGTAATGCTTCATTGTTTGTTCTTCTTCCCCATTTTTTCCAGTGCTTTGGGTTGGTTGTGGTTTGATGCAGTGCTTGAGCTCTCACCCTAGACCTTTTGTTGTTCCCAAGCTTCTTCTCTGCATGTCCATTTTTCTTCTTGTCTTGCTATGAATAACATGTTGATTCTGTTCACTTCCTCTTTAGATATGTGTTCTATGCCCTTCTTTTCGATTGTTCTACCATGTTTGGCAAATCCATACCTTCCTGTTCTAGAATGTCACTTAGCTCCATATCCTTGAGCCCCATTTCGCTAGACAAAATTTCTAAATCTTCTTCCAGTCCTTCTGTTGGGCCAGGAGCAAGTGGGATGTTGCTTGATGGATTGGAATTGGGATCTTGTGTCCTTGGTGTGATTGTGGTCTGGCTATCTTGCAGTGGTTCTTGCTCTTGATTGGTGTCCTCTGGTTCCGTCTCTGATTCAAACACCTCAAATGCATTACATGTGCTTCTGATGAATGTACTTGCTTTATTATGTTTCCTTTTGTTTGCTCACTGTCTAGCATGAGGTCGAATAAAAGGCTCCTTATTCTTACCCCCTGTGTTTTCCTTGGGTTTCTCCGTCATTCTCTTTAATGGGCATTCTCTGATTAAATTTCCATGTTCATGACATTTCCTGCATCGAAAAGAGATCTTGTCGTAGTCTATAGCTTGAAATTACACTTCATCTCTATATTCCAACCACAAACCCTCATGCAAAGCCCCTAGAACATCCATCTTGACATAGATTCTAACACAAGAGGTGTATCTCTTCTGTAAAGTTTCCTCTGAAGCTTTGATGAAGGTGCCTAACTTATTGCCTATCTGTTCTAGTGCTGCATGTCCCCAATAGTCAATCGGTAGTGAAAACAAGCGAATCCATACTAGTACCTATTTGAAGGTTTCCTGTTCTAGTGCAAAGTTGGTCTTCCAAGGTCTCATGTATAAACTTGCTGAGGCAAAGAAGTAGGGGCATCCATCGAAGATTCGATCCTTGTCATCCAGACTGGTGAATACCATCGTGAAGAATCCTTTGGCCCCTAGGTGGAGTCTTACATCCCCTATGGGTTTCCATTGTTGCTTGATCCATACACAGGGCTTGTTCTATTGGCCAGAAACCCATAAACATGTAGATCACTGCATATTCTGCCATGTGGTCTCGGTACGCCTGTAGTTCTGGGTCTAAGATTATTACCCATAGGTTTTCAGTAGCTTTAGGCTTGCAATGTCCCTGGTTCTATTTCTTTTTGGCACCTGTAGTTTTCCCTTCCTGTTTTGCTTTACCTTGGTTTAGATCCTCCTTTTTCCTTGTTCACTCAACCCCCAGCTCCTTCTCTTGTGATGTCTGTTCTAGTAAAGGGTTTTTCCTCTCTCTATCAACTATGTTGTTGCTTCCATTGATTTTTTTTAATTTTTGGGTGTCTTTGCCCTCGCCGTTTAGCTTTCCCTTATTGGGCAGAACCTCCTTTCCTGTCTTCTCCGAACCTGAGATTTTCACCCCGTCCAGTGTTTTTTTATCCTTGTAAATCATTACATGTTTAGAAGATGGGGTCTCGTTGGACCCCACATTTTTCATCTGTTGGGTTAGAACCTTCCCTCTTCTGCGAAGCTCTACCATTCTGGCACCGTCCTCCTCCAAATTTGGTACTGTGACTATAACTTGAGCAAGTTTTCTTCAAACCCTAGCTGCCATCGCCATTCCCTTCCGAAGCTCCTTGCACAAATGTTAAATCAGGTTCATAAGTAATAAATATATTATATATAATTTATTAATCATTAAATTATTAAGATATAGATGTTATAAAGTTGATTTGAAATTAGTAAGTAAGAATCAATTCATTTAATTTAGAATAGATTATTAGTTCTTTTCATTTATTTTGATGTTTTATTTTTATTAATTAAATTATTTAGTGCATGTTCATTCAATTCATTTTTATTTTGTTGGTTTAATCATAATATTTTAGAAAAATATAATTATTTTTAAGGACATGTTAGATCAATAAGTCATGAATATATTATATATAATCCATTAATAATTGATAAGAGTATACATATTATAAAATTGGATTTGAAATTATGTGGGTAAGAAACAATTAGTTTAATCTAGTTTAGATTATTAAATGATATGTCATTTATTTTTATGTTTTTACATTATAAAAATGGGAAGAATCAACTTATAGGACTAATTTTTACCTATCAGTCCCAATTTAGTGAATTACGGTTTTAAACTATCTTGAAGTAGTTTAGAGCATTTCCTAAGGTATTTTTGGGTCCCGAAACTCATGTTTCTGTGATATCCCTTGGCACTATTTTACGCTCAAATTCCTTTCCAATAACACAAGAAATACCTTAAATGGAGTATGTATACAAAATTTATGGCATTATAAGTTGGCCTTTATGTTTTGACCACGATGATTTGAGAGGATTCCACATCACCCCATTACTCATGGAAAACGTGTTAGTCGCATGTACTTGATAAGAAAGAATCTAGAAGGGTCAATATTATAACTCTAGTTAAAAGTTGAGGGAGTCAAACTTAACCACTAGTAAGCTATGTGGATATGTTATAACTAGGGTAGCATGAAGAAAATGGGTTTCATTCTATTCAAGTGAATTTTGTTCTATTTATGAGTAGAGTAGCTAAGAGTGGAGAGAGAGAGAGAGAGAATAAAGATACTTTGTATTTTGTAACATTCTAGGGGTCACTTGTCTCACTCCTGTGTATTTCCATCTTTTTCCATTTAGAGAAGAGATAGGAGATTAACCTCATCTTCGAGCTTGATTTTCTCTTGTAAGAGTTTCCTACATGATATATTGCGTCATTGTGAATTGTGGTTGTCAATTTTATTGTATTATCTCATTTTCATATTTCATGCATACGTGTAAATAATAATTGAAGTAATCTAGAAATTTAAGAAAATTTAACCATCAAAATACAAATTTTAAATTATCAAATATTTTTTGACAAACTGTCCAATGAAATATCCATAATAATGTATAGATCATTATTAATAATCACTCAAACTACACCCAAATAACCACATATATATATGGGAGAAATTCCCTATAAAATATTAATAAATAATACTTTAAACAAATAATATATTATACCATTAATAACCCAATTGTTTTTAACAATAAACATGTGTAGTATATAAATTACGACCAATAAACCATCACAACATATCCAAATTATAATAGGAAAGCTAACATTAAATAATTATCCATTCTTTAACGATATCCTAAATTACAATTTCATTTATTTTTTGTGAAATTTATTATTTAAAAATTAGAAAATGATGTTAAATTATTATTTATTTTAATTATTTTAAATAAAAATTTTTAATATACTTCTTTTTATTTTTAACGAATAATTTTTTAATAATTTATTATTAAAAATTAACATGATTTTAGTAATATTTAAATTGAAATAATTCAAATCAAAAAAATATTTAAAAAAAAAACACAAAGCAAAATAACAAATTCATAAAAATATTAAAAACCTAATCCCAATAAAAGTCCGAGTCCAACCAACATATTCATGTCAAAATTGAAAAACAACATTGAGTTTTTTTTTTTTAACCTAATACGATAAAAGTGAGAGGCCAACACACATATTCCTGTCAAAATTGAAAAAATGCATTTTGTTAGAACAATTGTCAAATTCACTTATATATTCTTAAGCGAGGACGTTGGGAGTAGTGTCCCCTAGTGATATGTAATAATGGCTATCGTTTTTCTTCCTATGTTATAGAATTTATTGTATATTTTTTTAAATCTTTTTATCTTATATGATTTATTTTGTAAATGTGTTTGTGTAAATTAATTTTAATATGTATTTGGAATATTTTAATATTGTTTTAAAATAAACCTTTTAAAATAATTTTTGGATTAAATTAGATGTTAGGAGAAAAAAGTGGAGGTGATAGAGATGGTGGGAAATTTAAGTGAGTTTTTTATAACTTTTGTTTTCACTTCCACTTTAATATATGTCAAAGTTTATTTAAACATTTTTTATTGTAAATATTAATTTAAATTTATTTTAATTTCGGATATACCAAGTTTTGAAAGGGATTAAATCTCTTTGCACTCGAAAAAAAAATTGTGCTTCAAGGGGTATGATACCTTTCAGTGCCTAGTAGATCTAGATTTATTGTTGGAATTATTGTCATTGATGGCAAAAGCGCAACAAAGTATGACGGCAAAGGATGTCAATGGATATAACCATAGTGGAAATTGAAGTTGATGGCATGCTTGTGTTGATGCGGGTAGTATTATGCTCATTATATTTATGTATTGTGATGCCATGTTATGATGTAATGGTGCTTCTTATGCTTGTAACAAATAGTCGATGCATGTTGCAAAGGCAAGGTAAGTTGTTGAAGTAGATGAGGAGGTGAAGGAGATGAATATGAGGCTTGTTAAAGGTTGCTTATGTTGTGATGTTGTTATGTTGTCGAGCTAGGTATGTTGCAGAGATATATTGTTGAGTTTATTTGTGTTGTAAAATATGTTGATCATTGTTGTGACGCAAGGTAATGACATGAAGAAGTTGTGATGCAAAGGGTGATGGAAAATATTTTTTATCTAAGGGTGTTGCAATTATTACAATCTACCCATCTTAATGCATGATAGTGATATGTTGACAGTAATATGTTGCAATGTTTCTATTGTAATCATTAAAATTTGCTTATGCTAATGCATGATGTTTGAACATTTTGAAATTTATCATTTTCTTTAATATTCAAAATCTAAAGTGTTCGAAAATGAAGAGGCAAGACTATTCATTTTAGATTCTTGCGTGGAATACTAACAGACAACAAGTTTGTTGATTAAATATGTGCTTTTGGAAGGTTGAGATAGTTTTCGATAATGTATGGGATTTGATGGAGTTGTTGTGATTCCTTATTCGTGAGTTACCTAGCATAAAGAGACAGAGATAAAAGAGCATATGTGAAGAAAATTTGAGGAGAAGAGGCAGAGATAGACATGGAAGCATGCAAAATTATTGTCCAAACAAACCAACACATTATATTTTTTTATGTATCATGGGATCATAGTCACCTTTTAGGTTGTAGCCTGAAAAAGAACATGGTGGAGCATGTTGAGGTAGGAACCTCTTGTGGGTTGTTGCTTGCAAAAAATTGTGTAAGTGGCAGTAGGATCTTCCTTGCGAGTTTTAGATTTCAAAATAATGAAGAGGTTGGAGCCTCAAAAATTTGATGTAATAGAAGAATAGGAGTTTTCCTTTGCATCACAATAACAACAAATTTGTCGTTTTCTCCCTTATGGACTTCCACTTATATCTGGTGTACATATGTGCTTCTTTTATGTGATGATTTTATGCTATCATGGAATGTTTCTTATATGTTAAATCTACTCTTTATATGCAATATTGCTACCTTTTGAATAGTTTAGAAAAATGTTAAAAATAAAAGTAAACTAAAAATGGATGTCCATGAATTTACTACCTTGAATCACCTCCCCCATAGTAAATAAAGTTTCCAACAATTGGTATAAGATTTGGTTCCTTTTGTGGCAACCTAACAACTACAAGGTAGACCTAGTTGAGTCATGGAATATCAAAGTGCACATGTGCTTAGTACTACAAACTTTTAGGAATGGAAAGAGAAAGTAAAATATGAAATAATAGCCTATGAACCTAATGTGCATAAGTTAGTGAGTAATGGATTTTATAAAGATTCCCCCTCTATGCAAGAATAATAGTGGAACACTTGGGAAAAATGTGCAATTTATAACAAGATTCACAATATAGATCTTGAGATAGTAATATATGTAAAATGGAATCTGGTATAGGTTTCAGCTCATGCTTGAAGGAGAAACGAGTAGCAGTAGTATAGAAAAGGAGAATAAAAAGAGGAAGAAGAAAAAGGTCTCTTAGAGAGAGTGTTCAGTCGATTAGATATGTTCTACTAGTGTGAAGGAACCTAATTTTCACAAGGACAAGAAAAATGAAAACCAAGCTAAACTTGACTTCATCTTGGTTGAACTTGAAAGACTTGTAAATGAAACCAAAGACCAAAATAAATTGTTGCACATATGTGATGAAACAGAGCATGAGTAAAACGAGGAAATAATTAGCCTAAGGACATAATTGGAAGAAGCTAGAAGAGTCAAAGAGATGATGAGTAGTCAGTTGAAGGAGAGGCATGAGGTTTGTGAAATATTAGAGGCTAAGATTATTTCATCTAGAAGTGAGTTATATGAAAGGAATAGAATGTATAAAAATCTAGAAGAGGAGGTTGTCTCCAAGAAGAATAAATATGAAAAGAGGAGTAACTCATGTTCAATCAAGGAATAAGATAAACAAGATAAAAGAATTCCTATAGAAGAAGGGGCAAGTAGCATGATTAGTAATGAAACAATAAAAAAAACAAAAACAAAAAAATTACTCAAAAGAAAAATCCCTTTACAAGTGTTGGGACTCGCAATTGATCAGTTTTTGACCCTATCTTTTGCCGTATATTTACCCTTTTTGTAGTAATAAGCAAAAGCCTTTAGTTCATAAGGATATATTAACCCCAAGGTATGGAGCGATCTTCCGCAAATCTATATTTAATTGTTTATTTCATATTCGTAAGTATCTTTTCACTTATCTATGGAAATGCTGACTAGAATCGTTAACAACTGTCATAAGCTTCCAGGAGTATAATAAACAGTTGCTGCAACACGAAGAACAACAACTAAGCAGTTGCTGCAACACGAGAAGCAGCAACAGCACAGCTGCTTTGGGTAATTGCTGGTATTGTGGAAGCTGTGCTGTTGCTGCTTCTCGTGTTGCAGCAACTGCTTAGTTGCTGTTCTTCGTGTTGCAACAACTGTTTATTATACTCCTGCAAGCTTATGACAGTTGTTAACGATTCTAGTCAGCATTTCCATAGATAAGTGAAAAGATACTCACGAATATGAAGTAAACAATTAAATATAGATTTGCGGAAGATCGCTCCATACCTTGGGGTTAATATATCCTTATGAACTAAAGGCTTTTGCTTATTACTACAAAAAGGGTAAATATACGGCAAAATATAGGGTCAAAAATTGATCAATTGCGAGTCCCAACATCCCCCCCAACTGAAGAGATTGCATGTCCCCATGCAATGCCTAATCTGAGTCGGAGTCGGAGAATTGGGCCGAGCAATGAAGATTACTGAGGCAATAGCTGAAGGAGGGATCATCGAACCGTTCTTTGAAACCATAAACAGTTCTCAACTGTTTCCACATTGCTGTCTCTTCAGTGTTTGAAAGTTCAAACTTCGCCTTGTACTGCTCACCTGGTAGCCATAAAAGTGGGAACTTAAACCTGTAGCCTATCCATTTTTCTGCACAGATTTTCATGCTTCCAACATACCGAGGAACCCTTGATAATGCCACCTGTAGATTTAATGGGTTGTATGGATGATACTCTTTCCTTTCTGCCGGGCAGTTATCCCAAAATAGTTTATTTGCCTCCACAGCCAATGATGCTTTAGTTTTTATGTACTGCTGACAGTATGTTAGGACCTCTGTCCGCAGTTTCATAACATGATCCTCCATTTCATTATTGGCTATCATTTTTAAATGCTGTGAAATGAAGGCGGCAGGGTTCTGAGGTTCAGCTCGAATCCATAAAAGGCAATTTTGTTCATTCTGGAAGCCTGAGACAAAGGCATTTTGCCAGGTGAGCTGATTTGCCAGAAAAGAGATGAAGGCTCTTAATTGTGTATCACCTACTACCGGTATCATATTGATATTTCTTTCTTCGGATACCGCCTCATTGTGGAGATATAATTCGCATAGCAGGTTCTGGTCATTTTTGGGAGCTCTTGCAAAAGTAGCCATGAACTGATCAGCTGTGACCACTTGATAGGGTCTCCCTTCCTTGATAGCCTTCAACTGAATAAACGCAAGCCTTTCCCTCAAGAATGTGGCATAGTTGAAGGAGGGCTTCCTTACTGCAAGCATCCTTTGGCATAGTTCAAACATCAGGGACATCCTGTGTTTTAGCTCCTTGATTTCTTTATGCTGTGCCTTGCACTGTTCTAGTGCATTCCAGTTTTTATAGGCATGATTAAGCCAGGTTTCTTTCTGTTGTTCGAACGCTTTCCCTTGAGATTGATGATATTCTTTCAACCATATGCGTTTAAGTTCCAGAAAACTCTCTGTTTCTACCCCTGTGTCTTTAACAGTAGGGGGTTCTGTTTGCATGTAGGCATCAACTAACAGTGTCTGTTCCGTGAGCTGGAATGATCCAGCATCAGTTTCCAGGAAAGCTTCTTTCTTATTTTCCTCTGGGGCTGTTTGCTCTGTAGTTATCTGGGTAAGCCGGGGTGATTCTGCATCTTCTTCCATGATAGTCTGGGTAGCATCGGAACTTACTGATTCTTATGTAGCAATAAGTTCTTGTTCTTGATCTTGCATGTTTTCCAGACGACCTATTGGTTCTTGTGTAACAACAGGATTTTTCTTCTGCATTTCCTCTATTGGTTCTTGTGTAACAATAGAGTTCTCATTCTGTACCTTTTCTGAAGCTGGGTCCTCCGCCTGCATTTGCTGTGAAACTCCTGTTGGTTCTTGTGTAACAACAGGGTTCTGATCCTGTAATTCTCCTGAAATAGGTTCATTCATCTGCACATTCCTGGGGCTTTCGGAACCTGTTGGTTCTTGTGTAGCAACATGTTTCTCATCATCATCAACCTGCTTTGCTTCATTTTCAGCCTCGGGGGCTTCCTCCATTGGCTCCTTCACTAATCTATACCCTGCCTGAGCATATATCTCACCACAAACTGTACAGATATATTCAGTATCTTTGCTTCTATCTGCTGCCGAGGCTGCTCTTGCCAATACGTGCAAACTGAATTCTGCGTCATAAGCTTCCCTGATTCTTATTATTTCTTTCAAGTAATCCTGAACGCGCAACAAGACTTTCTCCGTCCGGGCGAGGAGGTAGAAACCAAGGGTAGAGGCATAGCATTGCGGTCGCTGCCGCCACCATGGCCAAGAATTGCCGAATTCGTCAAGCAGTATCTAACCTGCGAAGGTCGATACCAGGTAATCTACCAACACGACTTCGTTCTGCTCAATCACTTAAGAAATGGTCAATTAGTGAATATACCATATTATTTGCTGGGTTGTCTTAAAAATATGGCACGATATGCTATGAAAGCGAAGAATCCAGTCCTCTCCCTGAAACACCATCGCCTAGTTCAATTGTTGATTAATAGGGCTCTCCCTTTAAACATCCGGCCACCTCCCATTAATCCCCATCCAAGGGAAGAAAGTCCACAGCCTATGCAGAGCAGTCCCCATCAAGAGGAAACCTCTCGTCAAGCTGAGAATATATCTCGGCAAGACCAGGAGCCTCCTCAACAAATGGAAAACACCCCTAAGAAAAGCCCTCCGGAAGAACCCCAGCAGACAGAGCATAACCCCGAACAGCCCCAGCAAATACCTTTGCATGTCACAGAAAAAGAACAAGAAACAGTGCAATTAACTGTGTCTCCCCAGAGAACCAATTCCCCCGCCCCTATACTCAGTATCTCCACTGATGACTCTGAGGATAATGTCCCAATTATGCAGCTCAAACGAAAAAGGCAGCAGCCAAAGGAAACCTTAGTAAAAAGAAAAAGAACGAAGGTTTCAGCCAAAATACCCACCACCCCGACTATCATTTCAGCTACAAGAATCAGCAGAAAAAGAAAAATATCTCAGTTCTCTGCCTTTTTACCTAAACGAAAAATGGCGGTAGATGAATCCCCTGAGCCTTCCAGCCCACCATCCATTCTTTTGAAACCCCGTACGCCGGCCACTTCCCGAAACCCTTCTCCCTCACCCACAGAGGCTGAGATACAAAGCATTCATAGTTTCGTGGACTCATATCTTAAGGTAGCTGCAACACAAGAACCAGCTACCGACATCCACAATAATAGCGAGCAAGTGGCTGCAACACAAGAACCAGCCGCTACCCCAGGTGACACACAAGAACCACCTGTGGGAAACATTGACCAAGGTGATATAGCAGAACCTCGGCCTCCACTCGGATCTCCTATCCCACAAGATCAGACTACGATACCAGCCCTGCAAGAAGAAATTAAGTATTTGAAAGCTCAGATTCAGGATTACCAGAAAGAAATAATAAGAATCAGGGAAGCTTATGACGCAGAATTCAGTTTGCACGTATTGGCAAGAGCAGCCTCGGCAGCAGATAGAAGCAAAGATACTGAATATATCTGTACAGTTTGTGGTGAGATATATGCTCAGGCAGGGTATAGATTAGTGAAGGAGCCAATGGAGGAAGCCCCCGAGGCTGAAAATGAAGCAAAGCAGGTTGATGATGATGAGAAACCTATTGCTACACAAGAACCAACAGGTTCCGAAAGCCCCAGGAATGTGCAGATGAATGAACCTATTTCAGGAGAATTACAGGATCATAACCCTGTTGTTACACAAGAACCAACAGGAGTTTCACAGCAAATGCAGGCGGAGGACCCAGCTTCAGAAAAGGTACAGAATGAGAACTCTGTTGTTACACAAGAACCAACAGAGGAAATGCAGAAGAAAAATCCTGTTGTTACACAAGAACCAACAGGTCGTCTGGAAAACATGCAAGATCAAGAACAAGAACTTATTGCTACACAAGAATCAGTAAGTTCCGATGCTACCCAGACTATCATGGAAGAAGATGCAGAATCACCCTGGCTTACCCAGATAACTACAGAGCAAACAGCCCCAGAGGAAAATAAGAAAGAAGCTTTCCTGGAAACTGATGCTGGATCATTCCAGCTCACGGAACAGACACTGTTAGTGGATACCTACATGCAAACAGAACCACCTACTGTTAAAGACGCAGGGGTAGAAACAGAGAGTTTTCTGCAACTTAAACACATATGGTTGAAAGAATATCATCAATCTCAAGGGAAAGCGTTCGAACAACAGAAAGAAACCTGGCTTAATCATGCCTATAAAAACTGGAACGCACTAGAACAGTGCA
>APFE030499809.1:0-11950 GCA_000404065.3 Pinus taeda | reverse complement strand
GATTCATTTGGACTTGGAATCTATATATGATGTTTAATCTCTTTTATTATGCTCTTGCAGGATAGATTAGAATAGTTAGGACTAGAATAAGTAGGTAGAATAAGTGTAGATAGGACTTGATACATATAGGTTAGCTATTTCATTTGTTGATTTAATGGAAGTTTTCCTTCGGGGAGCAATCTTTCAACACCTATAACAGTTTACGGGATCCTTTGAAACCCATTGGAACTAGCCATTCCAAATGAAAGCAAATCTAATCAGGGTCTGCGATCGGGTTGGTTCCCCTTTGTTGGCATAGCGAAAATTCGTCGTGTCAACACTAAGATAAATGCCTTCTCTAAAATTTAAAACTATATTTGGAGTGACTGACATTTCTTTGAAACAAGAAAAAGCTTGTGGTTGATGCTAGGTAACTAAAGGGAGCAGGAATTTACTTTTCATCTTCTTGATAAAATTTCATGAAGGGAAGGGATAGACAGGTTCTCTGCCATTTTCCTGAGTGGGTGGAGTAAGCCCAATAATCCCTATTTTTGTCCACATCACCTGCGATCAACCATGGAATTTTGTTCCATTCCTTGTGGAGGGTGCCCAGTTTCCAGATATATTATGCTGGTACACATGTCAACATCTCTTCAATCAAATAGTCTGGAAACTCAAAAACCTATAGAGAGCCTCCACCATTTTCAAAGTTCAAAAGTGAAGGTGTATGATATAAATGTGCTTGAAATTTTATATTAAAGACACTCAGTTGCTCCTCTGTTCTTAGACTCTACAAAATGTTTAATTTTTACAGAGTCCTTGAGATTATGCTGGATAAGAAACGTGTCAGGCAAGCATAAATGGAAGGATAAGTCTTAACCAGATATAGAGATTCAAATATAATATAATATTATGTGACTTTTAGTTTTTGAGTTTTATTTTTTTAAGAGGCCTTTGGGATTCACAAAGACTATTCAAGTTCATTTATCACTTTTCATATTCCTTGCAAATGAATAATGTAAATTTTCCATAATGTTTAAATATCAGGTTTCAAACCTATTTTCTTTTAAAGTGTGTGAGAGTGAAAAAATAGAGCTGAAACATGTAAGTAGATAGTATCCAACAGTTAAATATACTCTAGGAATAAGTATAAGTATATGACATATCAGAGTATTTAAAGCCGATGTCACAAAAATATTTTAAACATAATTCAAGTCTAAATCTTGAACTAAATATAATAATTGTGCTACGAATTTCACCCTACAACTAGAAATAGAGCATGAGGAATTAGAGGGTAACTCTGACCTATTGAAGGAATCAGAGTGGCGCAGTGAAAGTGAGGATTAAAGACCTATAATTGATTAGACTGCCTATAAATCTAAAGTATCAGAGAAATATTTAAAGAGCCATGAGAGAGGATTTATTAAAATTCCAGAAGATTATTTCTAGCAGTCATTATAAGTACCAAAATTCTAGCAATGATAGAGACTTATCTTAGAAGTAAAGGCTTGGAGAGAGTTGTAAAGGGTTGAAAATAATCCTCATTTGAAATCATATAGTTAGGATTTTAAATCAATGAACAATTTATGGGTGCTAAACCAATCACCATACATATGTTAAAAGTGCTCAGCAAGGCAGAATTGTTTACATTGATAAAATTATCTAAAAATAAAATAGATTGCCCCAAAATTGCATTGTTGAAACACTTTCATTAGAACTTTTATCACATAAATCCTCATTGTTTGTCATAAAGTCCTAAAGATCAACAAAATATTTCATGTAACTAAGAGGGAGACCACTATCACCTAACCCTCTATCCTTTACACTTTAAGTTGCCTCTCCCCTGCTCAAGGGAGACTTCTCTGGGATAAAATTGTTGAGATTTTAGGGAATGAGAGGAAAAGTAATATGAAGAGTAAATTCCAACCAAAGTGTTTTCAAAGAATTAAGAAAATAAAATAGGTGGAAGAATCAAAAGCTAATGCCTTTCTATTGGGCAATGAAGTTTTCTACAATACCTTCCCTAGACAATGCTAATGACAATGACTCATGCAAAGAGATCCCATAGAGCTCGCAACATAGTCACCAACAGGAGATTGATTAGATGCAATAACTTCCCTTGAGATAGAGGAGGATGAAGGTGAATCATAAAGAGAGCATGATATATTCCTCTGTGGAAAAATAGACCTTAGGGGCAAAATCCTAGACCCAGACGATGGTAGAGCAGGATGATGCAACTGCTGCTAAAAATGATGCTTGTGACTAGAACTGAAGCTTAAACAAACTTCTACGGGAAAATCAAAAGAAACCCATTGTGATGTTCCTCCAGCCCAGAGTTCATAATGTTGGTGTTAAACAAAATGGCTACTACTATCTCTCTCTCAGGGTGAGAATATTTCTCTTGGATGTTGAGTGTTGTTGTTTCAACTATTGGGACAATGTTATCTCCTTGGACCTATGCTGTGTAAATTATCTGGCAACTGTGATTTTCTCTTTCTTACCTTTACATTCTCCCTTTACTGGTGTCTGTGAGCAAAACCCAAGTTGGTGTGCCAATACCATCCCACAAAAACCAATAAAATTAGCATATATAAATCATACATACTAAAATATTTAGTAGCAAGGCAAAGAAACAAATGGAATACAGAGAACCATACATGTCAAAGAAAAGATGTCCATTGTTGCCCAGGTCCCATACTCTTTCAACCTCATCACATTGGAGCAAAAAACAAAAAGATGTCCCCTAGGTCTGAATCTTCCAAATCATCGAATTTATGAACATCTACATAGACTTTGGTATGTACATTACTGATCAGTAAAATTATCAAGAATGGATTGTCCTAGATTTGCAAGGAACTTAAGACCCTCCTATTGGAAACTATATCAATCCTATAAAGGAGTAAAACCCTTTGTCTATAGTTCAAAATTTGTGTATGGTTCTATGCATAAGCCCTAGAAGGATAATCTCCAAAAAATCCAATCCTATGCATTAGTTGAAGGTCTATGTTGGGAATCAATCCTATTTTGAGACCATTTTCAAAGGTTACCAAATTTTTGAATTTCAAGCTACATGAAGAAAGTTCTGAGAATGTTTTGCAAAGTCAAAATGCAAATTGAAGAAGCTAAAACTTTGAAGTCTCACGTTATCAATTTTTCTTAAAAGAAGTCTAAATTGTCAGCATGTTTGTGAAGGAGCCAAGAGAATTATTTAAGGATGTACCTGTATATTATAGAGATTGGCTGACTCCTCTGAATCAACTGATAATACCGGCTGTTGCACTCCACAAGCCAACTCCTCTGAATCAACTGCTAATACCGCCTGTTGCACTCCACAAGCCAACTCCTTTGAATCAACTGCTAATACTACTTGTTTCACTCCACAAGTTGACTCCTCACCTCTTCTTCTATTTGTGTTGGGTGTTCATAGAACCCGTCATTTTTTAAATCCTTGATCCTAAAGGTTACTGTAGCTGGACATAACACATTAATTTTAGGTTATGGACTCCCTCCAGAATGAGAACGAGAGAGTAGCTAGGTGGGTGAAAATAAGGTAGCTTGGTTGTATAAGCAAGAAAACATGCTCAGAGATTTGAATGAAAGCAGTAGGTCTCATGCAAGCTGGAAAGGCAGAAAGGCGGTCAGACAAAAATAAACTCGATGAATCTAACTACCCACCCGATATGGAAACACATCTCCTTCTATATCTCTTTCTGTAACTGAGTATCCATTTCATTGTTCATCCCCACCTCATTTTGATTTTCTGGATCGATCGACAGTGACAAAAGCCTATCTTTCCTTCCTTTCTTAGTAGTATCCTTCCATCCAAGCACTCTTTCCTGCTTACTGGGTATCTGTTGGTAGGTCTCGCTCATGTGCTCACTGCAGTTGGAGAAGTCCGCTACTATGATGCAGTTTATGTGTTCGTTATAGAGAAGTAGGGTAGCTGGACACGGGTTCGAATAAGCAAGAGGCAGGGAGAGGATTTGAGGAGTGGTCTTGTCTGGTTCAAACTCACAAACGCAGCTCCTCTTAGGGTTCAAAAGAAGAGAGACTTAGGATTGCAGTATGGTTGCAGAGTGTTTGCAGAGAGGCTCGACTCTACCTTGACTCCAAAATGAATCATTTCCAACTCTTTCTCTCCACCCAAGTGCGTGTAGCCTGATATTTTTCCTAGGGTTGCAGAGTGGTTTGACTCCACCTCGACTCCAAAATGAATCATTTCCAACTCTCTCCCTCCGCCCCTGCGTGTAGCTAAGTGTGATATGAGTGTGTGTAGCCCAATATTTTTCCTAGGGTTACAGAGTGGTTTTAGAGTGGTTCGACTCCACCTTGACTCAAAAATGAATCATTTCAAACTCTTTCCGTCTACCCTTGCGATGTAGCTCGATATTTTTCCCTCTGCCCGTGCATGTAGCCTAATATTTTTCCCTCTGCTTGGCCAAAAAATTGTATAAAAAACACCTTAGGATATATATATTGTTGTATGGGATATAAAAACCCTTTAGGTCCTCATTATAACTCCAATATATTATTTTTTGAATTTTCCATTTTTAATGGCCCAATATAAACGCACGTGATATAAGATTGGTTTGTCAGTGACGCCCCCGTGTAGCTACAGGGGTCCGCACACTCAGCTATAGACTTCCACCCTAGGCCTTTGCGCACTCAGCTGCAGATCCTCTACCTACACTAAGACTCAAAACTTAGACTTCTCCCCTTATCGCTCAAGACTTCTTACTTCTACCAAACTTATTACTTCTAGAGCTTACTTACATAGCTCTTTTTATACAATCCCAAGGTGTGCAGACCATGGGTAGATATTTACAGTCAACTTTACACTTTACAAAATAAGGGCGGACAACCCTTTATGACTCATGACACCTTCGTGCTCCATGACCACAAAATGTGAAGGCCTTACAACCTTATTACAAAATTCGACCCAAAACATGGGATTTTAGCCCCAAAACTATCCTCCAATGGTCTGCGGACCATGGGTAGATCTTTATAGCCAACTTTACACTTTACAAAATATGGGCAGACAACCCTTTATGACTCATGACATCTTCATGCTCCGCGACCACAAAATGTAGAGACTTTACAACTTTATTACAAAATTCGACCCAAAACATGGGCTTTTAGCCCCAAAACTATCCTTAGTGACACCATTCTCAACAGGCCCCCAATAGAAACATCATGACTCAGCCTCGAGTCACTCTGCAGGTGTAGAGATCTTAGCGGGAAGACCTCCCAGCTCGACATGTATGACTGTAACCTCGACAGTGCATTATGCAGCTGCCTGCTTCGCGTCTTCAACCATCGGCTTGGTCACTGCTCCTGAACTGTCGGCCTGAAGCTTTTGCTATGTTTCTTTTAGAGTCACAAGCTTTCCTTCAATATAGGCTATCGCTATGTAAGATTCATCTAGCGAGGGCTTCAGTCGTGTCTTTAGCACTACTTTCTTATGTAGCACTGCATCCACCTTTTCTTTTAGCTGCTTGGCCTCCTACAGCTTTGCTAATATCTGTGTGAGTGCAGTGGTTCATGCTATGCCTTTGACTTCATCATAGCACTAATGCAACTCATGCGCTTCTATCTCCAGTCGTTGTACATTAGGGTCCTCTTGCAAGCTCATGAGGACCTCGAACGACTGCTCAAAAAGTTGCGTACAGTTTGCTACTGCACTGTCAACCACTGCTATTGCCTGTGTGACAATAGTCCCACACTTCTCCTTTACTTCTGGAGAAGTTGAAGGCTGGGCCTTCAACTGTAACTCAGTGATCTACAGGTTCAACTCCAACTGAACCCTTGCCATTTCTGTACGAGCGTCATGCACCCCTATAGCCAGCTTGCAGATGCGCACCTCAATTGGTTCTTCCTCAGGAATGGCCAACTCTAGGACCATTTTGCATGCCTCCTCCATGACTTGAAGTATATTCTTGTTCTGGTCAGTTGTCTCAGTCATGGCGGTGATGGTAGAGTCTTGATGTAGTGCCATCTTCTCAATGTTAATTCGCTACTCACTAATCACCTGGAGGGTGTAATGCCCATGGGCCCTCAGCTCCGCAATCACTCCATCCTGCAAGAGGTGGAGCACTTCACTAGGGAGTGCTACCAAATTCAACCCTATTCCCTTGAGGGCACTAAAATTGGGCCTGTCAGCTTCATTCTCTGTGGTCAGTGCTCCATCAGGCAGCACTATCACACTGGAGGCCTTTGCACGCACCATCTCGGCAGCTTCTAAAGTTTCGATAGCAAGGATAGGGGACACCATGCCAACCTATGATGCGTGGGTCTGTAGCTCCTATAGACATATTTGGATAGCCCCCAATATTAGTTGTTGCTACTTCTCAAACTGTTGTAGGGCCTCTGGGGTGATATCTCGCACCATGTCTCCAATGTCGTGTAAGTCACCCTTAGTGAGGGTGATTGGGTCCAACGATGTCTTGGTGGCCTTAGAATTCTTCCTCGACCCTCCTTTCTCTTGTTCCCTTGGATGCTTGATGTGTGCGAACGTCGCCTGTGGGTCTATGTCATGCTTCTCTATTTGCTTGTCCGTCTCTTCTTTTGTCTTGGGTGAAGGCGACCTCATGCCTTTGTCAGAGCCCCACTGTGTTCCACTGTTTTATTCTTCGTCTGCTAAGCGGCATCGTGGTCCACCGGGGCCTTGTCACCACCTCCTTCTTTCTCTTTTTGGCCAGCTGCATCATATTGAGCTTAGCCCCCTCCTTCTTGTGTTGCACGATGGACTTTCTCCCCCCCACCACCAAGTCTACTGTAGTGTGCCATTTTTCCAACCAACGATCAAGTATTGCATCAATGGTGTCATCCGTTTCTGAGTAAGGAAAGTCATACCATGTCTACACAGGGTCCTTTTGTGCCCTAATGGACACATGGTGAAAATCTACTTTAAACTCTGCATAGCCCTATAGGTTGACAAACACCGTAGGTGACAACCATGGTTTGCGATTGATGGTCATGCGGATGTTCATCTCCATCAATATCTAGAAGATCTTGCCATCCTTGATGTATTGCACATCCTTGGTTGCCCATAGCGAAGTGTACTTCACTGCTTCTGGTAGGTCTGGCATGACCGAAGGGAATTGGCTGTCCTCTAGTAGATCCCATGCTACTAGCACAATAGATAACAAAATCCATGCATAGTGGAATGTCTTGCTGAGCTCCTATGCCTCGCGACAGTTCACAAGGAACTCACCGTGGAGATAGTTTGCCCAATTGAACTGAAATCCTTTGGCACACCAGGTTGCTAGTGCGACGACAGGTGTCGACACCTCATCGGCGCACCATTTCCTCATCACCTTCCTTGCTAAAATCTGCGTAGCCACCTTTACAACAGGGTCATAGATGCCGAATATGGCATATCCATGTAGCTTCTTTACTAGCTTAAACTTCTCTTTCATGGCCTCTGTGAGGGCCTTCTCACCACCTTTTCCACCAAATATCATCGCCAAATTTTCTCCTGTGTAGAGCAACCACGTGATCCTGTGGATCAACCTATCAGTGATGGGTATTGGCTCCTACAACCATAAACACCCATCATGCACCAAGCATAGCAGCTGCTTGATGACCAATATTGTAACCGAGGTGTGGTTGTAGTGCAGCACCCATAGTAGGTTGAGCAGACTTACCTTGTCTACTCCTCTGAGACACCTTCGCAGCTCTAATGCGGTCATTCCAGTGGTTGTATCGATAATCCAATGCATCAGTTGCTTGGTCGCCAAGTGTGGGAAATTCTCATGGTCAGCCAAGACCTAGTCTTTGAGTTTTAATAGAGGAACCTGCCCCAAGCATGGTCCATCAAAAACAATTTCATCCGGTAGCAGAGGGGTTTGAAAGGGGACCTTGCTCTCATCGATATCTTTTGGCACCTTGGTCTTGCCCTTGTGTGGAGGGACATACTCAGGAAAACAAGTGATAGGGTCAACACCCTGGGCTTCAACTTACTCCATGTCTATCCTCACATCCTCATCATTCATTAGGATGTCTTTGATTTCTTCCTCCTCTGGCTCCAGATTGATGGCTTTGCCCTTTTCTTGTGCGGTGAGCATGTCCTTCGGTGGGTTTATTCTCGGCGATGCATGCATCAGTATTGTAGGCTGCTTGCCCTTCTTATCCTTCATGCTCTCCTTGGTTGTGGTGGGCTTTGGTCTCGGTGTCCTTGGCAATTTAGGGACTTCCGCTAATACTTCAGCAACCTCTAGAGAAGCTTCTTCGACCTTCATAACAATTTCCGGCATATCATCCTCGGTTATCACTGCTTCGATGTCCATAACTGTGACAGGTGTCAACATAACGTTAATTAGCAATGCTCGTGACGTCTTTGGTAAGTTCTCAAATGCTGAACTCGCTATCAGAGCCTCAAAGATTTCTCAGTTCATGTGCGCCCAAGAGCTCAACAACTCAATTCTTAAAATGCCAAGTGTTTTTCACTGGGCAGCCACCTGTAATTTATAGGGCATTTTGAATTCAAATCCGACCGCTCGCCCCAAATTCGGTTCATTAATGTTGGATTGGCAGCAGATTTTCAAGGATTTGACCCATAAATATTTGTCTTAAATGTTGGCCTCCCACTCCATTTCACCGCATTTCTACTGTCAAATCATGAACATTGACTTTAACGGTCACTTTCTAGCTGACCTGTGCGATTTCTCCCTGGGTAACGCAGCTCCCTTCGCGTTGCCGCGAACACTATGACACTTCCTTGCTTCACACAATCCTCTTCTCGTACAGCTCCCCAACCCGGGTAGTGTATTTTATAGTCTCGCACCTCCTTTTAGCTACTTAGAGCACTAAGATTGTGCTACCTTCATATAGTCACATGGTTAGACCACTAGTTTATGGCTTCACGCGACTACCATTCACCTTTCCTGGAAAGGCATCTCCATTCAATTTGACCAACTGAACTGCTCCTCCATCGGTAATCTCCTGAATGACATGGGGCCATAAATAGTGCATTCTAAATTTCCCTGGAAATCTATCAAACTTGCTGTCATATAATAAAACTAGGTCATTTACCTTAAAGGTGTACAACTTAATGTTCCAATATTGCCACATTTTCTCGTGCCGCTTTTGGACCTGTTGGTGAAATCCAGCTAGAAATATTTCTTCCTCAAGCTCAACTAGCTGTGCGAGCCTCTCTTCCAGGGCTCTGTGATCCCTCATACCCGTGAGTGCCACTATGCGCAGACTAGTCACAATGTATTCCATGGGCATCACTGCTTCAACACCATATACAAGCCTAAAAGGTGTTTGTCTAGTTAACTTCTTGCATGTCATCTGATAGGCCCATAGTACTGTAGGTATGCGCAGGTCCCAATCACTTTGCTGAACATTGCAAACCTTGGTCAGTGCGTTCTCCAACACTTTATTGAATGCTTCCACTGTCCCGTTAGCTTGTGGGTGATAAGGCATGCTTTTTTGGTGATATACCTGAAATTCCTCCGTCAGTGCACTGATCATCTCATTCAGAAGGTGCGTTCCGTGATCACTCATAGAAATCTTTAGACACCCGAATCATGTTAGTACATACTCAAAGAGGAACTTTGTAGCAGTCGCACTTGTGTAATCCTTCACAGGTTGTGCCTCCACCCATCGAGTCAAATACTTCGTCACGGTGATAATGTACCTCGCCCCTGTCTTCTTCCCTTGGGGCTGAATGGGTCCCACAAAATCTATCGCCCATTTTTCAAAGGGTTGTAACATCATCTGTGGATTTAGAGGCAGCTCATCCCTCCACGATGGCCTACCAGTTCTTTGACATACATCACATGCTTTTCAGTAAGCTTTTGAATCTTGATGGAGGGTTGGCCACCACAACCCTATGCGTAGAATCTTTTGCGCGGTCACTCTCCCTACATAATGTCCTCCCGCGGGGCCCCCATGAGTGTCTGCGAGGATACTTCTACTCTCAAACTCCAGTACATATTGTTGCAGTATTTCATCAGACCCCATTTTGTAGAGATGCTCGGAAATGACAGAAGAGTCTGCCACGCACACCACTAACTCCTTCTGTTGGATGATGTATCCTTCCGGGGCAGTTCCTATCATTAGGAAGTGTATGATATCCTGAAAATGACCATCTGTGATGTGCACTACAAATAGTTGCGCGTCAGGAAATTCCTCCTCCAAATTAGTGGGCTCTTCCCCTGTTTCGATGCACGACAGATGGTCTAGTCCAGCGTTCAATCATCCAAGTTTCATAATAACTTGGAAATCATACTCCTAGAACAATAACAACCACCTGTAGATTATCCCCCACAACATAGGCTTATTGACCAAGTATTTCAATGCGGAATGATCTATATACATCTTAAAATGGTCACCTAGCAAATAGTGTCTAAACTTCTGGAGCATGTATACCATGGCTAACCCTTCACGCTCGGTGGTGAAATAGTTCTTCCTCGCCTTGGATAACCTTCGGCTTGTGAATGCTATAGGATGGTCCAAGTCTCGTCTGCCAACCTGTGTTAGTACTGCTCTGAGCGCTATACATGATGCGTCGACATGTACATGAAACTCCTTCTAATCCAGGAAGACTAGAATTGACGCAGTGACCATCTTTTCTTTCAATACATCTAAGATTTTCTTATAGTCCTCGTTCTAGCAGAATGTGACATCCTTTTTCAACAACGTCTCCATAGGCATGGTGATCTGGGCATAGCCTTTGATAAAATTTCTGTAATATCTAGTATGTTCTAGGGTAGTGCACATCTGTTTCACACTCCTCGGTGCTTCTAAGTTAAGTATCACCACGATCTTCACGGAATCTACCATCAGTCCCTGTCTAGAAACCACATGACCCAGCAGGGTCCCAAAAGGAACACAAAATAGGCATTTCTTCAGATTGAGTGCAGTATGGTATCTTCAACAAGTATCCAACATTAGGTGCAAACTTGCCACATGGCATTTCACCAAATCAAACATAGTCCAATCATCAAAGTACACTTCCAGGAACTTATGAATAAATTCCTTAAACGCCGCAATTATTATGCGCGAAAAAATCGTAGGCGCGTTATTCAATCTGAAAGGCATTACAGTGTATTGAAAACAACCCCACTCAGTCTCGAAGGTTGTATTGCTCCTATCCTCTGGCATGATTTTGATCCGATGGTACCTAGAGAGCCCATCAGTGAAGGAATATGCTTCCTGGCCACCTACATTTCCTAACACTTCATCAGTGAACGGAGTTAGGAAAGGATCATGTACATAAGCATCATTCAACTTCATGAGATCTACACATATCCTTATTTCATCCTTCTGCTTCTTTTCCTGTACCACCATTGTGCTTACCCAATCAGATTCTTCTATGGGCTCAATGATGCCCGCCACAAGAATCTTGTCCAGCTCTAAGTGGACCTTCTCCTTATACTTCGGATTGAGATGGTAAGGCCTTTTCTTAACTAGTTTCACGTCGGGCTTCAACATGATCTTCATAATGCCCAGGTCTCCTATTATCCCTTTTAGATTTGCAAACTTGGTAGGGAAAAAATCCTAGTATTCGTGGAGAAATTCAGTGATTCTATCCACCGTCATGTCATCCTAGTAATTTCTAATCTTTGCGAATTTGGGCTCTGCCTCCGTACCAATATTTACCTATTTATTTTTCAATGGCAGAGTTATATTAGGATTCTCAATCTGCGGTCCTTTAACCTCCCGGTGACCTTTTTGTTTTAGGGATAAACTTTCGTGAATCCTCATCTTCTTCATCAGTGGTTACGTTATATCATTCCAGCACATGACTCAATTGAGTAGTCTGTTAGAAAATTATATATTACGGAGCAATGGAACACATAAAATATTGCAGAAATATAAACACAGAAAATGCACAAAACAAGAGAGACACAGATATACGTGGTTCACCCAGTTTGGGCTACGTCCAACTCGAACAGCCAGTCCTTCCTTTCTATTATCCAGCAAAATGAAGAGACACAACCTACAGCAAAGCCGCTGTAAT
>APFE030499805.1:38820-92686 GCA_000404065.3 Pinus taeda | reverse complement strand
TGCACTTGTCCTGAGATGTTGAAGGGATTTCTCTGAAAATTGTAAAAGCTTTTTCAGTCTTAAGATGCCTACTATACATAGCGAGTAAAATGTTGTAAATATTACTATTAGGTGCAAATATAGCTACTTGATGGCCTTGATATAGTTTAATCACTCTCTTTTAATTCCTTGTGTCCCTATACAGACTTAACATTGAGTTGTAGATGTTGACATCAAGCTTGAAGACGAACTGCTTCATCTCCTCGACAATAAATTCATCATCTTTGTCCAACCCTCTTTTAGAAAGAAAAACAATAAGTTTTCTATGAAGTGGCACATTGGGAAGATAACATGTACCTTCCATATCATGATAGATCCTTTGAACCTCAGAAAAATTCCCAACTTCAACAAATGATCCTTTGAACTTCAAAAAAAATCCCAACTTATGCATGATACCATTGATGGTCTCTGTAGTTGGGGATAAGGCAAATTTCAACATATCATCAAATGCAACCCTCGCTTGCTCAAAAAATTGAAGTTATTATCCAAACTCCTGTAAGGTAACTCATCAAGGTAATGACTCTTATTATGAAGGTCGCATCGAAGTTTAGAGGCTTCCCACTTCTTACCTTTCTTACAATTCATATCTATAACAATCCTAGAATTGATGTAATCAAGCACCATACCATGATCTACCATGTCTTAAAGAGATTTATTGGCATCATGTAGTCTTCCTTTGAGTGAAATTTTGCTGACAAACACATTATAAATGTGCTTATTAGGAAGCAATCCTTTGCCGAGAAAATCTTTGTAAAAATATGAAGCTTCTTTTGCCATACCTTTCTCACACAACCCTTGAATGATGTAGTTAAAGGTATATGTAATTGGGATATACATCCTTACATACCCATTTCAAAAAAAACCTAATAGATTCTTTGATTTCTAAAGCTTTGGAGTAGATTTTATAAGTAAATTCAATGTGATAATATTGGGAACAACACCAACAGCTTTCATCTTCTTATGCAAAGACCAAACACTACTCACCAAGAAGTTTAGGAATCAATATTCCAAGAATTTTATGACATCTTTAAATTCTATCACAATCGAAGGAAACTGTTTGTGGGTTCCTGTAGGATCAGTGATCTAGCCTTGAAAACTTTCCTCATGAATAGTAGTTATGGCTTGTTGGTATGGATAATAGAAGATAATAGAGAGGGAACAACCTGATGATTGGTAATGTATTAAAAATTCATGTTCTCACAAATAGGACATCTAGATAGGATATGTTCATTTGACTTAGTGTTGAAATTATTATAACTAAAAATTCCCATCAGGGCATCGAATTTGGTGATTGGTTTCAAGCCAAATTGCGTGAGAGCCTATTCAGAAATGTTCACAAGGGATATTGAAGGTCTACATCTATCTTTTCCATGTATATGTAGGTTTGAAAATAATCACTCTTAGCTGCATGAAGTGCTCAAAATAGAAAGCCATCTTGGGTCTAAACTGTTCATGAGATGTGATTCAAGTGACATGGATGTATTACCTGTAGATATCCTCTCCAATCACCTTGTTCAGATCCTACATAACTACTAGGAAGTGATTTGGAGCATCTAAAGAGTACTTGAAAGGGGGAGTGACTGAGGAGAAGGCCACCCACTAAAGTAACATGGAACCATAGTTACTAGGATTGTGAGTCAAATTTATGATTTATTGAGTTTGACTCTGATCAAAGGCTAAATTATTTTTTATCATCCTGTAGATTCAAACTTGATTTAACCAAGTTTGATCAAGTTAGATTTACTCCATTTAACCTTTGTTGGGCATGTACTAAATTATATGTATATCTTTATATTTTGTAACTGTCGTGTATTTCCCAAGTTTTTACCGAGTCTGTTTGGAAAATATGTTTAATTCCATGGTCACCTAGTGAATTCAAGCCTTAGTTTGAGGACATAAAATATACATGACAACCACTTTATCAACCCAAGAAAAAGTTTAATCAATATATGATCTAGGAGGATCCTAAAAGGCCAAAATTTAAGTCCTTCAAACTCAGCGAAACCTATTTCAAATCAAAGAGCTCATCGTTCTGAATTCAACGATGTGAGTGACATCTCAATCTGACATTGTATGTGAAAGTTATGGCCTGCTAAAGTTTTTGAGAAACAACTAAAAATTTTGCAGGAAGGACCCACAGGGATGACATCAGTAGTACGGATGTTGAAATCATCCGTATGGCTGATGATGTCAATAGGGTGATGTGGCAGTACAGTTAGCAGGGAGCCAATCAAGATACAACACATGGTAGGTGACATTAACAACCTAGTTAGCGGTACGAGCCAATCAGGTTGCGTCACGTGGCACTTAGTTAGTGACCTATTTATTTTCTTAACTAGGCAATGATTTGCACCGTTGCAGTAGTCAGCAACGACCAAATTGTTTCCTGCTTAATTTTTCTAGTGAATTTCAAAAAAATCGGAGGGAATTTTTCCTGTCAGGGCTATTATTATAATATAAAAAAATTAAGCAAGTTGGTTTGCTAGTGGTCGAACCTGGAAAACCGAACCTTACCATTCACATATAACCAACATGGGATAAACATGTAAATTAGGCAATTGGTCCGAAAGTTTTTGTTTTATATCAAAAGTAATATAATGGTTTGTGGGGTCTATGGGATGAACCTGTGACATATGGCCCACCAACACTTCGACACAGTCACCGTTGCACCTGTCGGGTGCTTTGTTAACTCCACCCACGGTGCACTATAAATATAACCCTATGGTACATTGTCAGGGGGGGGGGGGGAAGTCGCATGTCAGCCCGAGGGGAAACAATTTTTTTACTTGCGGAACTAGAGGTCAAAATTGTGCACCAGGGGTCCCACCCAGGAATGAAATTCGGTAAAGATCATGGGGAATATTTTGTGGAATATTCCACAGAGAATATTACAAGAATATAAAAGATTCCCTAGAGCCTCAAAGGTCACCAACATAGAACAGGTTGACTTTATAGTCATTTGGCACGATTTTTCGCCACGAAATCAATGGTACAATCTGTGTCTTCAGAAGATGTGTTCATTTTCAGGCCATCCCCCAAAGTGGAGGTTTAAGGTGTCTTCTTGTAATTGCATGTAATTTGATTTCACTAAAGATTAAGGAAAGATGCCTCCCCACATTGAGCAAGGCCCGAAGACATAACCCCTGGGTGAACTCGATTATTAACTTGGTTTGTGACTTTATTTCTCATGTTTGTTTTTTATTTACTTTTATTTTATGTGTATGCATCATATGGTTACGTGCTCTTTTAAATGCAATATTGTATGCATCCTTGACGTGAAAATATCTTAATCAAGTTCGGTATCAGAGAAATTCTTCTGTTGATGTGAATTGCAAGTGTATGATAACCAGGGAAAAGCTCCAAAGAGGTGAAGGAAAACTTAAGTCCTTTGATCGAAAAGCGAGGCGTGCAATAGGAAGAAGGAAAATGGAAAATGAGGATATTCGGTTGGAGGAAGAGAAAAAATTTTGCAATGTTTTCTACACCAGTAGAAAAAGTTGAAAAAATGTTTGTAGAGTATAAGAAGACAATGGTGAAGTAGGAGAAGAAAGAACCTGATGATCATGCCTTAGTAAATCAAGAAGGAGGAGGATAAGAGCCTCATGAACCCCATCTCCATCTGCTAGTGAATGCTCCACTTCTTCCTCATCTTCTCATCATTCTAAAAGTAGAAAAGCTCATAAAAATCCTTTCTTCAAGTTGGATGTCAAGTTTGATTTGCCTGTGTTTAATGGATAATTTAATGCATAAAATCTAGATAACTGGATTAGATAGGCCGAATTATATTTCCACATACAACGAATAATCGGATGAGGCCAAGATCCAGTTAGCATCCCTTCAATTGAGTGGCACTGCTCTCGTATCTTGGGAAAGCAACCTACATAAAGGTGGTAAGAGTAATCGTAAACTTCTTTCATCTTGGTCCGAGATTATTTCTGCTTTAAGAGGAAAATTTTACCCATTGGGCTATAGATAGAAGGCCATGATGGAATGGCAACATTTGAAACAAAGTAAAGGTCAAAATGTTCATAATTTTACAAAGGAATTTAGGAAAAAATCATTAGCATTGAATGTTCCATTAGAATCTCCTGAGATGTTGATGAAATACGTTGGCTCTTTGCATAGTTATTTGCATCATTCATTGTTATTATTTGAACCTAAAACTCTTGATGAAGCTAGTGTGAAGGTTGTACATCTTGAAAGAAGGGGGATGCATGAGCAAGATGATTTCCCAAATAGGACAACGACAACTAAGAGAAAGGAAGCAAAGCCCTCTTGTACTCATTGTGACAAAGAAGGGCATGATGAGGAGCATTGTTGGGAATTGCATATGAAAATGAGGCCAAAGAGGAATGGAAGAAAGGAGAAGCAGAAGACAGTCACTACCGTGAAACAAGACCAAGAATTTGAATCAGAGGATGAGGAGAAGATCACAACTACAATATTTATAGATGTTGGACCAACTGACTTGGTATCTGACTCAGGTGATGAGATGAAGATTGCAGCTCTTAGAATTATGGGTGATGGACCTATTAACTTGGGTTCTGATTCAGGCGATGAGACAAAGATTTCAGTAGATGTCATGCCAAAGATGAAAAGGCCACCAAATAATGCATGGCTCCAAGAACTTGAAGATATCAACCTAAGCATTCAAGCAGAAAATTCTGAACTAAAGAGACTCCTTCAAGAACCTAAGGAGGAAAAACAAAAGTTACAACATCAATTACAAGCCAAAAAGAGTCATGGAAAAGTTGCACCATAACAAGCCTGAGGTAAAAAGTAATTCTTGAATTTTATGTTCTTTTTATGATGATGATTTCATTGCTTTTGAGAGACATACTACAAGAATTGGATCAAAATTATTGATGAAAATGAGGTATCAAGGAATGGGTCTCAACGTTAATGACCAGGGAATTGTGAATCCCATCAAAGTGGAGGAATTGCCGTGATATGCAAGACTTGGTTATATCAGAAAGGAGGTTGGAGAGTGCTTCAAGACAACCAATGACCAACCATAGATGGATGAAGGGAGAACATAATCACATTCCAGTGATAGTGAGGATTCCACATGAAGTTGTCCTCATCAGGGACGCACCTGGAACAAACATTCCAAGACGGTCCAAAAAGTTTGGAGTAGAAAGAATCATTGCAATCACTGCAACAAGGATGGACATTAGAGAGCCACATGTCAGGTATTCCATGACCATAAAGAACCTATGAAGGAAACAACTGATGAAGTTGTTCAACAAGTGAATCAGTCAAAGTAAGATGACCCATTCACTTTGTTGAGTGAGAATGGTTTTATTAGATATAGTAGCTTGTCATGGATGAATTTCATAAATCACATGTTGTGACATGATTGTAAAAGTGTTGAACTATTTTCCATCACTTATGAATGCAACATAGTGATCTTTTGGGCCTTTTTGTTGATAGTTGGGGTATTAATTTCTGTTGTGATTCTCATGTAAACTTGATCAAAGAGTGTTATAAAGTCTTGCAAGTATGGGGTTGTTTGGGTCATCATTGGACTTGTATTAAGAACATACAATTTGCAAAGAATGTACTACATGTTTTCATAGAATGTAGGTGTTGGTTCTGTTGTCCTCTGAGATAATTCTAGGCTAATTAATTATGTGAGAGAATCTAAATGTTTTGTTATTTTAAATTTTTTTGGATAACCAATGTTATGAGAAGATCAAGGAAGGTGCTTAAACCTTATTAATGCTAAATATTTAGAAAGGGTTGATTCTTTACCCTAAATAGTATTTTGATTTAAAAGTGTGTGGAAAAGCAAAGATGTAAGATGCTATGATTACCTAAATATTCAAACTGAATTTTTAGTTAATCATAAGAAAGAATGCAAATAAACAATGTTTACAGCCCAACATAATATATTTATTCTTATGAAGATGATATACAATTTATAAATGTAGAGGAGCTTATAAAGACAAGCAATCCAATAAACTAATCTCTAAAATAGATTATAACTTCAGAGGGGGTTTAAGATAGCCTGATATTTAGTTTTCTCTTACCTAGTTTTCTTCATAAAAACTTAAATACATGTAGAACAACAAAATAAAGTGAAAACATAAGAAAACTTACAAAGTGACAAGCCGCTTGAAGCAAATTTAGAATCCTTTCATTAATATGAAGTCATTTTAGTTTGATACAATTCTGCTTTAGAAAGCTCATCCAAGGGTTCAACCCTTAATACATCAAATTGATACTTATTTATACAAAATATTTGGATTCTAGAAACATCTAACTAATTTACAAAAACAGTACAAAGTAGGACTGCTTAAACTATTGAGGTTGCTGGCACTATGTTCCAGGAAATTTTTGATGACTTCGCCCCAAAATGTGTTGTCTTTCTTTCTGTTTGTTGGAGATAAAAAAAATTACTCAATAGGATCACACAATTGATCCCACCTTTCATCATTGGGTATCGAAAGATTTATTATCTTTCTATAAACTTCATCTACTTCAGTATATTTCTCGAAAGTTTGCTTGTTGATGAAAATGTGCTTGATTTCATGTTTGATAGTTAAATCAAACTACGAGGCTTCAATGAAATCTTTACTTGTGACATGTCCTTTAATACCTGCAAATTTGGATATATCTGTTGCAATAGTGTAAAGTTTCTCACAGTAATCTTCCAAGTCGATTAATCTGTCATTGGGTGCCATTAACCCTGGAAATCCTCTTTGATTCAAAAAATTAAATTTAGTATGAAATATCTGGACAACATTTTCCAGAGATTGACACTTAGTGTCCAACTGAGTCATTAAATTCTTTTTCTACAATGCCTTCTTGATTTCTAAGATGGTCTCTATTCTATCTGCAATTTGGATATGCTCCAACTTTGAT
Organism: Pinus taeda; assembly: GCA_000404065.3. Lineage (NCBI taxonomy): Eukaryota > Viridiplantae > Streptophyta > Pinopsida > Pinales > Pinaceae > Pinus > Pinus taeda. Next base: position 85,780 of record APFE030499805.1, on the reverse strand, counting down.
CTAGTCTTTGAATTCAACACTCTGATCATGGATGTAGCCTCAGCTAGTTTTTGTGCCAATGTTGTTCTAATTTGTTCAATGGTTATTTTGCACCTGTCAATTAACTATTCTTGTTAAAAAATAATCTGAGTGGATGACCAAATCTCAGTTATGGCATGATTTATATCCACCCAAATTCTTTCCTTGGCTTGGGCCAAGGTGTGAGCCACTGATGACTGATTCTAAATGGTGACATCTTTGAGATGTGTCCTCTGTTTTTTTCTTCTGTTGAATGATGAATTCTTGGGCACTTATTTCTGTACATGTTGAAGATGAAGGTTCTTCCCTTTTCCTTTTTCCATATTTATCCTGAGGTACTGGAGTGTGGAGGTTGGCTATAGACATAATCTTCTCTTCTGCTTCTTGTAGTGTATTTTCCTCCCACTGGTTTTGATTCATAAACTTCTCAATCTCTGGTTTGGGGGTATGATTATAAGGTGTGGTTTTGAGTTCCACCCTTAAATTAGATATTATGCTAAATGGACCATATGACCAGGTGAAACTGGGTTGAAAATTGAATTAACTTGAGGATTGAGTCTGCCTCATCTCCTGTTTTTCTGGTATTACATATGAATGATCCCACTTGGGTCTTGATCTTAAATTGTGATATTCTTTTACCTGAGACAAAATGGATTTCATCCAAATTGATCATCTTCCTTATGTATTCCAGAGAGAAAATCCTCATTGGAACATATTTAGGCAACTTGTAGGGATCCAACTCACATCCATATACTCTTATATTTGTATAATTCTGGTATAAATACCAGTCTCCAGTTTTTGCCTATTCACTCAGGTGCAAAATCCTTTTAATCTCTAAACTGATCCTTGGCTCACTTTGACTACTAAAAGCCTTGCAATTGTATGAAAAAAATTGTCTATGAAGCCCACAAATTTAAACTTTGTTGAGTTTTTCCTGACTAATGAAGTCCACTATATCACTGATTGGTTGATGCCTTGATCATCTTGTTTATGTAGAGTTATAGGAAACTTATCTCCTTGCTGAAAAAGAAACATATAGACTAATACAGATGCATATTTAAACATGCCTTTTGCAGTAATCTTCATCATTTATTCATGCATATTATCAGACATGAATTGACTAAAATTAAACATGAATGTTGGCTTATGTTCATTAGAGAAAATAGATAGAAAGCCTAGAATAGGCTCATCTACCCACTGGTTTGATTGATACCATAAAAGGAAAGAAATTAAAGCAATGATCTGTTTGGTTTTCTCTAGGAACATAGAAGCTGGATAAGGGGGATTTTTCTTAGGAAGCTAAGAATCTTCTGGAAGGAAAATCTTGAAAATCTTGGCTTTATGAGAAAAGGTGGGCTTATGATACAAATCCATAAGAACAACTGCAGAAAAATGTATGAGGGAGTCATTTTGAGGAATTAGCAACATCTGGTTTATGGTTTCATGTGCAATTGAGATTAGAATGTCTCCATTCTGGGCCACAATGGTTCTTTGCAGTGGATTATATTTGGCTTGACACCACATAGCAAGATCAGGGAAATAATGTGTTTGTGGGAAAATGAACATGGGTAATAGGGATTGTTAATTTCATCGTCTAGGTAGTTTTTCTTCAACCAGTGATGTAATTTGAACAGGTCGAATTCACACGTGGTATCGGCAATCTTGTAATATTGGTCTACCAATGACATGTGATCTAAGTCTAGGTAGCAAAGGGTTTAGGGTTATCCTCACTCTTTGATTTGCTACTACAGGATTGGTCCTTTCCCTTTGGTTCGATGTCTAAGGAGTCTGAGAAAGGAAGAAGATAACCAAGATCTGGCGTAAACAGGTACCTAGATGAGCGATGAATCTCTTTCAATGGTAGTGGGCTTTGAATTCGTTGGGATTGTCAAGTACTGGAAATAATAGGGGTTGTGAGAGCTGAAAACAATACCTGCAATTAAAAATAATAACAACGTAGCTAGGAGAGTCGTGCGGGATGAGACAAGGTGGATTTTATAGATTATTTCAATTACCGTTGTGGTAAGAACCATTATAGAACGAGATTTTGGTGAATTAATGGGAAACGGGAAATTTGTAACGGATATGGTATAACAGGTAAATGGAAATGAACATAGGTGGTGAGAAAATGGAGGAATGACAAGTGGCGGGGTGTAATTAGCGGAAGGTAAAGTATGGGAAGTGACGTGGTGACCATTAGCGAGAGTGGAGGAATGATATGCAGATTTTGGAGGGGGAGAGTGATGGTATGTGGTTTTCAATGAGGGGGTGCGAAGTCATGAGAAAGCACCATGTTGTGTGGGCCTCGGGAAAAGAAATACTACTTTTCGGACCCCCCACCCCCTGTTGAAGTTAACGGGAAATGGATGAGGAGGTGCGAAGTGGTTTCCCTGCTGTTGATCCAAGCGGGGAAAATCATGACTGTTGAAAAATGCCTTTGAGATATCACAAGCCGACAAAACATCTTGTCCTCTTCTAACCTTATAATAAAACTCAATGTTTAATGCTTATTAAAAATTGCTAATCATGTTTAAATGACATGATTAGTTCATTATTAACCATGATTAATCTATCGAAAGCATGATTAATATATCATAAGGGCACGTTTGATCTATCAGACCCTCATTTTATTTCCTAAGGGTAATTCTAACCCTATTCTAGTGCATATAATGCAATTGACCAAGTTTAAATGTTTTGGTCTCTTTTTCTCTAATATTTCCTATCTACTGATCTAGGTGGCTCCAGAGACACACAGGACAAAGAGGACTTAGGAAAGCTCAAAAATAAAAGTGTTTGGATTATGCTTGAACCAGAACTAGAGCGTAGATATCATTATCCTAATCGCAAAGGTGCGAACAGTTCGTCAATCCGAGCTCATATGAGGGAGAACAAGCCAATCAAAGTTTTGGTCAAAGTTGCACTGTGGGATAGGTTTAAGTGTCCTACAAATTGATCAACCCGAGGCATGAAACCTAGCTCCTGAAATCAGTGGAAATTGTGGCCTTGTTAATTTGCCCAATATCCCTTATTTTCTAAAAATTTGAAAATCTCCCCCATTTTTAATAAAAATTAAAAATATATATATTATGGTGGCGGGCCACCACCCCCGCCACCCCCAAAACCCATTGCATAGCAAATTTTTTTGTTTAAAAAGGCTGACGGGCCATAACCCCCGCCGACCTAACTGCAACCTTACCAAAATATATGTTTTAATTGGCCTGAGGCCCTTCAACCGTCACCGCCCATCAAACAAATACATTGTATTAATGGGGTGGGCACAGGCCATCTCTGGTGAACCCAACCCAAACCCCCAAACTCTGCCACATATATCATATCCTTTGGGCTAGCGGGGGTCAAACCCGCCCTGCCCACGTGGCCAGCCCCCAAGCGGGGGCCCCATAAAGGAAGGTACCCAAAACTATAACGTGTCACCAATACGCTGTAACACAACACAGTCCTCAAACAATTAAGGTGCTTTCTGTTAAGCGGGAGGCATGGGGTGGGCCGCCCAATGTGGGCTCGACCCCCTTTAATATTCATTTTAAAACCCCAAAACCATAATGTAATAAAAATAGGGAGGGCAGGGTTTGACCACTCGACCCCTCCTCAACCATTTACCAACTTAACCATTGCACCAAATGGACTTGTTTGGAAACACCGCCCACCAAATTTTATATAAACCTGTCCATTTTCCCAGTGTGCGCCAGATGGAGGAACCAGGATCGGGCACAGATCTTGAGACAGAAGGAGGCAGTGCAAGCAGTTCGAGGCAGCATTTTGCAGGAGGGGCGAGTTTTCACGTTGTTAGATTTCAATGACAAATTTTATATGGTTTCAGCACTTCTTGACGCCACGAACGCAATGGCGTTGTCCATTTCTCCATCAAATTTCTGCATGTTTCGACCATTTTTTAGCATGTAGGTGGAACCATGACTGCTATAGAAACAGGGAGCGGAACCATGATCCTTGAAATTTTCCCGAGGAGGTAATTTTTCTCCATGTCAGAATATAGTCAAGTTTATGGTCATTTTTCACGGTTTTCCATAGGGATCGCAATGGTGAGGTCAGAATCGCCTTTGGAGTTGCAGATTTCTAGTCCACCTATGGAGCAGAATCTTTGAGGAATCTAGGGGGAATCTAAAGATTCCTTGAGCCCCAGATTCTTAATTTCTCAGAATTCAAAAAATGGACAGTCGATTTTGCACTACTCAATGCCACAAATCTAATGATGCATTCATATTTCTCATTTTCTCATTCTATTCTTCAACCACTTTTCTAAGTGGAATGCAAGTGTCAGTGTTTATGTGCGAGCAACCATTTCCATGCGATTGATGCCATGAGATTGATGGCACGAACAACTTCAGCAGTTTGACATCTGCTTCTTCAGATGGCCCTTAGATCTGAGGTATATGGTGTGTTCATGTACTTTTCCTTTATGAATTGTGCTACACAGATCCTTGTTGATGCTTGATGTGGGATCTTATTTCTTACATGTTTTCATGATTCTTGCTTGATGTGACGTGGAATCGTCTATGTGATGTACTTGTTGTCATGATTCGTTATGTTATATTTTGAGATCCCTTTGTTGTATGTTGATGGGATACTCAGGTTGTCCTCATGCATGTTTGCATTGAGATCCCTTTCATGCCATGTTGGCGGGATTCTCATCATGCATGAGTTTGTGTCATACTGATAGGCATCTTTTGATTGAGAGTTCCTACAGTGGAAAATCTCTTGGAGCCACTCCTACGTGAGGGAATTTTCTTATATGATAGCGAAATCACCTTTATGTACATCATCGCTATTGATAGCACTTAATGCAGTGGCCTACACCATCTTGACACCGGGGCCCGAAGACGTAGTCCCTCCTGGACAAACTCTGTTATCAACGACTTATGTTTTTATGTTGCCGACGATTATATTGTTCCTCTTCTTTACAGTATGCAGATGTATTCATCTATGTTATTTTAAAATGAAATCTAACACATCACGGAAGTAAAAGGTCTTGGAAGGGTCCTTCATCACACCCGGACCTAGATCAAGTGGTATTAGAGTGGTCTTTGTGTGGACGTGAATTGCAATGTGAACAATGGAACGTGCAACGACATAGGATGAAAAAGAAATGTATGAGACCATGCTCAACATTTCCAAACTAGTGCAAATAATGTATGAAAGTCTACAGAAAGAGAGAGGAAAAGGAGCGATTGCAGCTTCAATTGCAAGCCACGGAAGAGGCCCTGGAAGAACTGAAGCACAACAACCAAAATATTCAAACAGAGAATGCTGAATTGAAGATGCTCCTACATGAAGAGAAAGAGGATAAAAAAAATTTCTACGACAGCTGCAAGCAAAGGACGAGGCCTTGGAAAAGCTGCAGCATGACCCATGTGAGGTAAAATACAATTCTCTGAATTCATGTATGTGTCCTGATGATGATTTCACTGTTTTTGAAAATCATACCACAGGAATTGGCTCCAAACTGTTGAAGAGAATGGAGTATGAAGGGAAAGGCTTGGGCATTAATGGTCAAGGCATTGTCAACCCCGTCAAAGTAGAAGAATTACCCGGTCAGATAGGACTTGGGTTTGTCAGAAAGGAATTTTTGGAATGCACCGAGACAGTTAGCGAACCACCAACAACAGATGACGAGAATCTATCAACAATTCTTTCCAAATCGACAGAGGAGGTAAAAGATGTTGATTTCCTTTCAGTTTCGCCATCACATAGTATGTTTTCTGTTGGAGATTTGGAGATCCCAATTACAAGGACAAACATGAGGCTCCTTACCAAGACGAGGCACAAGGAGGAAGAAAAACTTGGTGTTAATAACCAAGGCATAACTCAACCATTGGAGGTTGTGCAGAGACCTCAATTTGTAGGCTCGAGATACACTAAAGGAGAATGCTCGAAGGTGTCAGATTTGTCCGAGACATCGTTGAAATCGTTGAGGAAAGAGAATGATGGGAACACATCCCCGTCATCCCATGGCAGTGCCCATTGTAGGGAAAGAGTCGAGACAAGCTCTCATCGCCACAATGACATTAGAAATGGCTAGGAAAGGTATAACCAATCTCGACATTTGAATGTTCATTTTGATTATAATCCTGTTTTTAATGATGGAAGTATAACATGGCATCGAAAAACATGTACCTTTCATGGATTACATAACCGTACATTCTCCAAGTGTTGGAAAAGAATGGCGGCACACAAAAGGATGAGGTGTGAAAGACCCTCTCAACAGTAGGAAAAGAAACATGTTAAGAAGATCTGGAGGAAGAAGACCTATTGTAGTCATTGTGATAGAAGTGGCCATCAAAGAACCACTTGTTGGAGACTCCATCTAGAACAACGCCTTAAAGACAAAGTGTCGGTGCATGAACCAAGTGAAACGATTGTTTGACAAGAAAAATCGCCACAAGGAGGCTCCCATTCACCTTGATAAGTGAAAAATGGTTTCTAGACATGTTAGCATTTCATGGCCATACTTTTGTAAATCATTTTTTGCATTTTAAAATGTAAAAGCAATGATGTGTTTTCCATCATTTGTTCAACAACAATGATGTCTCGTCTTATTTTGAGATGCATGATAAACTGTGAAAATGATGTTGTGTTTCCATCACTTATCAAAGCAATAGTGTTTGGCCTTATATCTGTAAATCATGTGTTGCAGTGATGATGTGTTTTCCATCACTTATTGAAGCAACAATGATGTGTTGGCCTTATTTTCGTAGCAGGGGTATTGTGTCCATCTTGTTGTAAACTTGACCACTGAGTATGTGTTATAAACTTGTGGCAAGTATGGGATGTTTGGGTCATTAGTTGGTCATGAAGGTCAAACATGTAATTTGCGAAACAATGTACTACATGTTGCAGAGGTTACAGGTGTTGGCTCATCGCTTAAGGCTCCAAAGAACAAAGGTGAAGGAGATGGAAGCAAGACCTTTTCAAGACGCTTCTGATGCAAACAAGGTACAGAGAAGTTGCAGATTATTTTTCATGCTTTTGGAGGACCAAAATATCCTCAGTGGGGAGGATTGATCTAGGTGGCTCCAGAGACACACACAGGACAAAGAGGACTCAGGAAAGCTCAAAAATCAAAGTGTTTGGATTATGCTTGAACTAGAACTAGGGCGAAGATCTCATCGTCTTGATCGAGGAGGTGCGAACAGTTCGTCAATCCGAGCTCGTACGAGGGAGAATGAGCCAGTCAAGTTTTGGTCAAAGTTGGGCTGTGGGCCAGGTTTAAGTGTCCTACAATTTGACCGACCCCAAGGCATGAAACCTAGCTCCTAAGATCGGTCGAAATTGTGGCCTTGTTAATTTGTCCAATATCCCTTATTTTCTAAAAATTTGAAAATCTCCCCCATTTTAAATAAAAATTAAAAAAATATATATTTATATTATGGTGGCGGGCCACCACCCCCGCCACCCACAAAACCCATTGCATAACAATTTTTTTTATTGAAAAAGGTCGATAGGCCATAACCCTCACTGGCCTAACCATAACCTTACCAAAATATATGTTTTAATTGGCCCGAGGCCCTCTAACCATCACGACCCATCAAACGAATACATTGTATTAATGGGGCGGGCACAGGCCATCTCCGGTGGACCCGGCCCACACCCCCAAACTTCGCCATATATATCATATCGTTTGGGGCTAGCAAGGGTCAAACTCGCCCAGCCCACATGGCTGGCCCCCAAGTGGGCGGCCCCATAAAGGACGATACCCAAAACTATAACGTGCCACCAATACGTCGTAACACAACGCAATCCTCAAACAATTAAGGTGTTTTCTGTTAGGCGGGAGGCATGGGGCGGGCTGCCCAATGCGGACCTGACCCCCTTTAATATTAATTTTAAAACCCAAAAACCATAATGTAAGAAAGATAGGGAGGGGCGGGGTTTGACCACCCGACCCCTCCTCAACCATTTAACAACTTAACCACTGCACCAAACAGACTTGTTTGGAAACTCTGCCCACCAAATTTTATATAAACCTATCCATTTGCCTAGTGTGCCCCAGATGGAGGAAACAGGAGCGGGCATGGATTTCGAGACAGGAGGAGGTAGTGCACGCAGTTTGAGGCAATATTTTGCAGGAGGGGAAAATTTTCACTTTGTCAGGTTTTGACAAATTTTATATGGTTTCAACACTTCTCGATGCCGCGAACGCAATGGCGTTGTCCAATTCTCCATCAGAGTTCTACATTTTTTGGCCATTTTTCAGTACACATGTGGAACCATGATTGCTGCAGAAACAAGGAGCGGAACCATGATCCTTGAAATTTCCCAAGGAGGTAATTTTTCTCCATGTTGGAATATAGTCAAGTTTATAGTCATTTTTCATGGTTTTTTGTAGGGATCACAATGGTGAGGTCAGATTTTCCTTGGAGTTGCAAAGTTCCAATCCACCTATGGAGAAGAATTTTTGAGGAATCTAAAAGATTCCTTGAGCCCCAAATTCTCAATTTCTCAGAATTAAAAAATTCGACAGTCAATTTTGCACTATGCGACGCCACAAATCTGATGGTGTGTTCAGATTTCTCATTTTCTCATTCTATTCTTCAGCCACTTTTCTAGGTGGAATGCAGGGGTCAGCATTTATGTATGAGCAACCATTTCCATTAGATTGATGCTGTGAGATCGATTGCACAAAAAACTTCAGCAGTTTGACATCCGCTTCTTCAGATGGCCCCTGGATGTGAGGTATATGCTATGTTCATGTACTTTTCCTTTATGCATTGTGCTGCATAGATCCTTGTTGATGCTTAATGTGGGATCTTATTTCTTACATGTTTTTATGATTCCTGCTTGATGTGACGTGGAATCGTCAATGTGATGTACTTGTTGTCATGATTCGTCATGTTATATTTTGAGATCCCTTTGTTGTATGTTGATGGGATACTTAGGTTGTCGTCATGCATGTTTGCATTGAGATTCCTTTCATGCCATGTTGGCGGGATGCTCATAATGCATGAGTTTGTGTCATACTGATAGGAGTCTTTTGATTGAGAGTTCCTGTAGTGGAACATCTCTTGGAGCCACTCCTATGTGAGGGAATTTTCCTTATATGATAGTGACATCACCTCTATGTACATCATCACTATTGACAACACTTAATGCAGCGGCCTACACCATCTTGACACCGGGGCCCAGAGACATAGTCCCTCCTGAACGAACTACGTTATCAACGAATTATGTTTTTATGTTGTTGATGATTGTCTTGTTCCTCTTCTTTACAGTATGCAGATGTATTCATCTATGTTCTTTTAAAATGCAATCTAACACATCACAAAAGTAAAAGGTCTTGGAAGGGTCCTTCATCACACCCGGACTTGGATCATCTACTAATTTCAACCAAGATTAGACAGTTTGGTTGAATTATTTCCTAATCTAAAAACATAAATTTAAACATGTTTGATCATGATTATACTATATGATTCAAACAAGAATTATTCCTAGTGGCATTTAAGCTTGCTCACTTGTACACTTGTTTTTCTATTCATGGGGTTGTATTCATCATTTTTTTTTTCTTCTAATTTTCATTCTTTTATTCTACTTTCTTTTTCTTTTTCTTTTTTTATACCTTTTTTATAAATATCTAACTTATCAAAACCATTTATGTTACAATAGGTTTATCTCTTATGGCTCCAAAGTACAAAGGTGAAGGAAAAGGAAGTGTGGCTTGACAAGGCACTTGTTGTGCAAATGAGGGAGTAAAACAAATTGTAGATTGTGTTCATGCTTTTGGAGGACCAAAAGCTCCTCAGTGGAGAGGAAGGATCCAGGAGGATCCTAAAAGGCAAAATTTTCGAAGTCCTCAAAACTCAGAAAAACTCGTCTATTGGGTGTGTGTTATATTATTTCCATGACTAGTCCCACACATTGTATGTTGCACCGGGCCCAGTGGGGGGTCACAAGGGGGGCGGAAGCTATCCCCCTATCGGGGGGTTTTTAAGGGGCGGTAGTCCCCCTACACGGTCCAGGGCAGTGAGCCGAGATTTTTTTATTTTTTATGCAGACCCAATAATAGTTGGGCGGACCCAAGGATGAGGGGCAGACCCAAAGACGGTGGGCGAACCTACCCATGGTTTTGTGCATGGGTTTTGCACATGGTTTTGGGCATGATGGTTTTCTACCCATGGTATTTTGTAGATCCGGTCAAGGGAACTATGGTTACAATCCAGGGTTAGTTGATTGGGGTTTATAAATTTTTTAACATGTATATATATGCATTGTAACATTGAAAGGAAAATAATGAAAAATCAATATTGTAGTCCCGGTTTTGAGACGCAGGGGAAAATCTCTGTGTATATTTGTTTTATATTCCCACCATTATATATTTCTCTATTTTAAGAATTCATTTGCAGGTAATTTCTGTATAGGGTTTAAACCTACATTGTCATTCTGAATCCAATGACGTGAATGACACCTCAATCTGACACTATATGTGAAAGTTATGGCCTGCTGAAGTTTTTGAGAAACAACTAAAAATTTTGCAGGAAGGACCCACAGGGTGACACATGATGTTGACATCAATAGTACAAATGCTAATGTCATCCACATGGATGATGATGTCAGTAGGGTGACATGGCAGTATGGTCAACAGGGAGCCAATCAAGAGACAACACGTGGTAGGTGACGTCAACAATCTAGTCAACAACCCAATCAATGGTATGATCCAATCAAGTTGCATCACGTGACGGCTAATCAACGATGATCAAATTGTTGTCTGGTTAATTTTTCTAGTGAAATCCAAAAAAAAGGTTGCAATTTTGCACATTAGGGATATTATTATAATATCTATATATATATATATATATATATAATATAATTATATATATTTATATATATATATATATTATATTATATATTAATATATATATATTATATAAAACACGCTAGTTGGCTGGTGATCAAAACCTGACAATCGAGCCTGACCATTCACTATAACCGACAAGGGATAACCATGGAGGTTAGGCAATTGGGTTGACAATTTTTATTTGATATAAAAAATAATATCGAACCCATGACCTTTGGTCCACGAGTGCTTTAACACGATCACTCTAATCGTCATTGCCAGTTGGGCGCTTTGTTAACTTCGTTCGTGGTGTAGTATAAATAACCCTATGTGGTACATTGCTGGGGGGGAAGCTGCATGTCAGCCCGAGGGGAAACAATTTATTTTCTTGTGGAACCAGAGGTTGGAACTGTGTGCCAGGGGTCCCACCTGAGCAAAAAATTCGGTAAATATTATGCGGAATATTCCCTAGAATATTCTATAGAGAATATTGTAGGGAATCTAAAAGATTCCCTAGAGCTTTAGAGGTCAGCAACACAGAACAAGGCCGAATTTATAGTCATTTTTCATAATTTTTCGCCACGAACCCAATGGTTCACTCTATTTATTCAGAAGAGGTGTGCATTTTTAGGCCATCCCGGAAAGTGCAGGTATACGGTGTCTTCTTGCAATTGCATGTAATTTGATTTCGTTAAATATTAATGAAAGAGGCCTCCCCACATTGAGCAGGGCCCGAAGACGTAACCCACACTAGGTGAACTCCGTTATCAACTTGTTTTTTACATTTGTTTCTCATGGTTGAATTTTATTTCTACTTAATTTATGTGTATTAATCATATGGTAACATGCTCTTTTAAAATAAATTCTATATGCATCCTTGAAGTGAAAATATCTAGATCAATATCTCAACTCTCATATCGCAGACATAAATTATACTTGATTTCCTTGTTATCAGCTCAAGAAAAAATTGATCAATATGTTGGTTTGAGGGGTCTTGGAACTAGGTTCGGTGTTAGCTATGCTAACCAACAAAACCCTACACAACTAGCCCTTTCGGCAACAACCTGCATAGTGCAGGCTGCAGTCTCACTTGAGGAAGTATTGGGGGATGATAGAACCAGGTTTCTGCATCCAAACGATTATGTGATGTGTTTCTGCCAAACTTAGGGCTTTATCTTGACCTTCACAAACCCTAACCTTTGAAACCTAGAATTTACAGTAATTAATAGTTGGTAGACTTATTTCCTTCTCCAATTGCATTGAGCATTCATAACATCATACAAATAAATAGATCTACGTCTTCACGACTATGTTAAGTACTTTTCCTAATTAAATGCATTCAACAAATCATAAATATAGTAAATTCAAAGATAAAATAGTAATATGCAGATGCATAGATAGTTCTTTAAAATAAGTATTTTATTATGCTTAGATCTTCAAATACAACTTCCTCCAACCCTGTGTAGACAACTGCAAGGGCCTGCGCACTCAACTGCGGACTTACCAAGGTCTCCACACACATAGTTGCATGATCCTTCCCCTTTGCCCAAGTACATAATAGATAAAATCAAACCCAAATCATGCACTATTTTTACCTAGCTATCTTATGACTCTTTTATGACTTCCTTTTATATTATTTTTCATTACAATATCATGGTCCACAAACCATGGGTAGGTCTCAAAACAACTTGACTCTAACAAACTAAAGGGATTTGACCTTCCTAAAGCCCCTCTGACTCGTATCGACCTGTGCTACTCGCACTCCGCTCCTCAAAATTCAGAGACTTTACAATATTTAACAAAACTTCACAAAATTTGACCCAGAGGACCTTGTCCATACAGGCTCCCAACATAAAGTCGTGACCAGTCTTGAGTCACTCTACTGGCGTTGCCTCCACCTTTGCTTGTAGGCTGTTGAATTCTATCTTTAATTCTTGAAGCTCTGTTGTTACCTTCATGACAACCTGGCGAATGTCTTCGAGCAATTTCTCTGTGGTTTGACCTTCGACTGCAAGGCACATGGTTCTTTGCATCTGCTGAAGAGATTTTAACTTGCTTTGGATTGTCCGTGATAGTTGTCTTGCCTTGTCAGCCCATGGCTGCGTCCTCGAGGAAATAATAGAGGCCTTTCGACACAACTTATCAATCTAGGTCTATATGAATTTCCCTTCTTGAACTTTGGTGAACCTTTGCACAGGTGCTAAGTTCCGCGCTATCGCCCTGATCGTCTGCAAGTGTGGATCCTCTTGCGATGAGGTCCACATCTCCATTGTTTGCTCAAACAATTCACTGCAGTCCTTGAATACAGTGGCCATAGTTGTCGTATCTACTTTAATAGCAGCCTCGTGTTGCTCTCTCACTTCTGGGGGAGTGGTTGGCTGCAACTTTAGTTGAAGCTTTGAAATCTACAACTGCAACTCAAACAATACCTTTCCAATTTATTCTTTAGATTCCTTCACGACAACAACTAACTTGTGAATTTTCTCTGCGCTACCAACGTGATCAATAGAAATAACAACACGTAGTGGAACTCCTTTCCATCCTCTTGGGCTTCACTAGAATCCTCCAGTAATTCATGACATAGGTAATTTGCCCAATTTAATTGGACCCCTTAGCTACACTGTGCAGCTAAAGATACCACTAGTATCGACACTTCATCGGCACGACACTTACGCATTATGTTTCCTACCAAAATCTGTGCAACAAATGGCACAAATCCGTTCGAGATAAATCTAATGGTGTAGCCTCACGAATTCTTTACCAACGCGTCTACGGGGTTCACGCCCTAATAAGGTAGCGCGGTGATTCTGTGGACCAACATCTCGTCAATTGGAATGGGCCTTACCAGCCAGAGGCACCCATCATGAACTAGTGCCAACAATTGATGCACACAGATGGTGTTAATTATGTTGCGGCTGAAATGTGGAACATATAGCATGTTGAGCAACCCTACACACTCAATCCTGGACGCCCACTTCATTGGATCAAGCCTTGTGACTCCTGCTTCCTTGTAGTAAACTAATTTCAAGAATTTGTTGGGTTCTAACTCTGGAAACTTCACATGATTTCCCAGATCCTAGTCCTCCATCTTTAGAAATGGTACCCGATCCAACAAGTCGCCCTCAACAGGTACTTCCTCTGGCAACAATGGCGTGAAGACCTTGTATTTCAATGAGTCAGAGTCCTTAGTGACATTGGCAGTGGATTTCCTAGGGGGTATATATGGTGGTAGCTGAATAATTAGCATTGATTCCTCTGCGTCGATATCTTCAACCCCCATAGTCAATTCTTCCTCATCCAGGTTCAAGGGTTCCGTCGGTTACTTATTCTTATACATATGACCATTCTATTTAATTTAAGCTGGGTTTTTGTGTGGCGATTGCCGAACTAGGGCTTACTATGGCTCCTTTTGCTTTTTCTCTCTGCCGCAGAGGCAGTAGGTTTTGGCGTTGGGGACCTAGGTGATGTGGTAGGGACTAGTGGTGTTGCAGTCATTTTATCAAGGCTCTCCCAGAATATTTTCTTCGGTTACTCAAGAAAATCTGCCTCAAACCTAAGCCCTTGTTGTGAAAATTCCTTCTCTACCTCTTTCCAATCTCATCCAGACATGGAGCAATCATCTTGGCTCAAACTTAGGTGCAAAATATCAAGGCCAGCTATCTGGAAGCAAAGTGTTCGAATGTGGAGCGAGATGTTGTATTTATAACTCTTTTTGAATTCAAATCCATTGATTCCCTCGAGATCCCCTTCATTAATGCTCTTTTGGCGATATATTTCCAAAGATATGCTCTTTAAATGCTTTCCCCCCACTCCCTTTAACGGAAAAAGAGCCATCCAATCATCTACAGTGCTTTCAACGGTCACTTTGTAGCCAAGCTGCACAGGACCCACCTTGCTAGTGTAGCTCCTTCGTCGCAAATCCCATCTGTGCCTTTCTCCTAACCTTCGTGCAACCTTATACCTTTGTCAAACTTTTCTCCTTGCAGCGTAGTTTATAGTCCCGCACTTCCTTGCAACTGCCTGAAGTATTAAGACTGTCTTGTATGCATATAGTCATTGTGCAGGGGCGAGGTCGCCCCTGTACAACTTTAACCAGCTCCCATTAATTTTTCCTGGAAATAGCTCCCCATTCAGTTTCGTGAGATGAACTACACCCTTATCCATAATCTCCTTGACAATGTATGGTCCCAACCAATGCATATGAAACTTTCTTGGAAACTTAGTAAACTTGCTATCATACATCAACATTAAATATCCAATTTTAAAGGTGTGCTGCTTAATGTGGTGATCATGCCACACCTTTTCCTGAGCCTTCTGCACCTGCTGATGAAAGCCTACCAAGAGGCGATCTTCTTCTAACTCAAGTATTTGCACGAGGTGTTCTTCCATTATCGCGATCTGCCATCTCTGTGACTGCAATAATCCTCAGGCTGGGCATTATGTACTACATTGGCATCACCGATTCTTGTCCATAAACCAGTCTAAATGGTGTCTGTCCAGTCAACTTATTATAGGTAGTTCTATATGCCCAAAGAAAAGCTTGTATATGCACATCCCTATCGTTCCTATTTTCATTACAGATCTTCGTCAACTCATTCTCCAAGATCTTATTAAAAGCTTCAACTGTTCCATTTTCTTGAGGATGGTACAATGTTATTTTATGATGATACATCTGGAATTCTTCAAGCAAATCAACAATTGTTTCATTCAAGAAAGCGAACTTCTGTCACTCATCAAAATATTAGGACATCCAAACCTAGACATAATGTACTCAAATATAAACTTCGCTGTTGTAGCTGCGCAGTAATCCTTCATAGGTTATGCGTCAGCCCACTTGGTCAAGTATTCTGTCACCGTGATGATGTAGCACGCTCTTGTCTTCCTTCCTTGCGCTAAGTAAGTCCCACAAAATCTATTGCCCATTTGTCAAATTCCTTTAACAAGACTTGCGGGTTCAGAGGCAGTTCATCCCTTCACGACGACTTCCCAGTCCTTTGGCAGGAATCATATGCCCTACAATACTCCTTGGAATATTTATGCACAATTGGATAGCACAACCTAGCTCGTAGGATCTTCTACGCAGTCTCGCTTTCAGCATAATGTACTCCAACAACTCCTCCATGTGCTTTAGCGAGGATACTTTGTCTTTCATAATCCGGTACATACTTGCACAAACTTTATCCGACCCCATTTTATACAAGTGCCATGAAATTATGGAAAAATCCACGACCCTAACCACCAATTCCTTCTTTTGTTGCATCGTATATCCTTCAGGGGTTACACATGTAGACAAGAATTGGATCATATCCACAAAATGTTCATCTGCAATGTACACAGAAAAGCGTTGTGTATCAAGCAATCCTTCATAAAGACTTGTAGGTTCTTCGCCATTTTCAATCCACAAAAGGTGATCGGGTCTATCATTTAATATTCCTAGCTTCACGATCACTTCAAATTCATACTCCTGAAATAGAAGTAACCACCTACAAATTCCCCCCCCCCCCAACACAGGCTTGTTGACCAGGTACTTCAAAGTTGAATGGTCTATATACATTTTGAAGTGCACACCCAACAGATAATGCCTGAACTTATGGAGCGCATATACTATCGCCAACCCTTCGCGCTTCGTGATTGAATAATTATTCTCCGCCTTAGACAACTTTCTGCTCGTAAATGCAATCGGATGGTTGATATCTCCTACACCTGTTTGGGTTAACACTGCTCCTAATGCTATGTAGGACGCATCCACATGTACATGGAATTATTTCTTCTAATCAGGGAACACTAGAATAGGTGTTGTAACCATATTTTATTTCAAAACATCTAAGATTTTCTAGCAATCATCATCCCAACAAAATCTCGCATATTTCTTCAATAATTTCTCCATGGGCACAATGATCTGTGTATATGCCTTAATGAAATTTCTATAGTATCCTGTATGGCCCAATGTAGCGTGCAACTTTTTTACATTCCTTGGAGGCTTCAAATTGATAATCACTGCAATTTTAGCAGGGTCCACCATCAACCCTTTCTTACAAACAACGTGGCCCAAAAGTATTCCATATGGTATGTAAAATATACGCTTCTTTAGATTTAGGGAGATCTGATAATTCCTACAAGTATCCAACATTAGGCAAAAACTTGCAACGTTCTTTTTAACTAACCCAAACACCGTCCAATCATCAAATTAGACCTACAAAAACTTGTGAATAAATTCTTTAAAGGCTGCGATTACCGCCCTAGAAAATATTGCTGAGGCATTCTTAAGTCCAAAGCGCATAACTGTATACTGAAAAGAGCCCCATTTTGTGGCAAAGGTAGTCTTACTTCGATCTTCTTATGCGATCTTGATCTGGTGATATCCTGAGAATCCATCTGTAAAAGAGTATGCTTCTTAACCATCAATGTTCTCCAAGACTTCATCTGTGAACGACATAGGGAATGGATCATGTACAAAAGCATCATTCAACTTCCTGAGATCTATGCAGATCCTAATTCTGCCTTTTGCCTTCTTCTCTTGAACCAACATAAGGCTAACCCAGTCTGATTCTTCGACAAGCTCAATAATCCCTACTGCAAGCATCTTATCCAGTTCTTCGTGCACTTTTTCTTTGTATTTAGGATTCAATTGGTATGAGCACTACTTTACTGGCTTTGCATCTGGCTTCAGATTGATCTTCATAACACCCAGATCACCTACTATCCCCTTTAGCTCAGAGAAATTTGTTGGAAACAAGTCCTAATATTCCCATAATAACTCTGTGACCTTGTCAACTGTGTCCTTATCCCAGTAATCGTCTATATTCGTGAACTTTGACTATGCTTCCGACCCATTGTTCACTTGGTTGGTCTTTAATGGTTTTCAAATGTCAGGAACCTATATTAGGCCCAACGACCTCGCTCTTTCCTTCTGAATTAGGATATTGATGTTCCTAGGATCTTCCTCGCCTTCTTCTGTGGTAACATTGTAGGATTCCAGAGCATGGTGCAACTGCGTACTCTAGTTAGGTTGTACCCATGTGATAGGCTCTACAGATGTTTTGAATATCACAACCTTGATTTCCTGTAATGCTTCATCAATACATTTGAATCCATCCTCAAAACTGAATGTTAGTAGAAAGATCTCCTTCAAAACGTCCCAATGGATGGTTCCATGTAGCAACTTTGTTTCTAAGTACCAATTCATTAGAATAGTGTCCAAGGCATGGTAGAATATATGTACCCATTCAGGTTGCGGTTCTTCTCCCCATGCTTTTGTCCAATGAGCTATTTGCTCGCGCGGATCATCCTTCCCTCTATATTTTTCAGAAATATGAGCATTTGCATATCCAAATCGCAACGTCATCATCCTTCAATACTCCTTCCAATCTGCAAAGTTGTTCTAATGTGTACCCCACCATTTAGCAGGCGTAGCCCTTAGTGCGATGTCTAATGCTTGGAACCTATGCTCCTCTGGTACATCCCTTTCAAATTTATCAAGAAACAAATTTACATCTTCTAAGCGATCATAATATGGTAAATTTCGTACCTTAGTGGATATACACTGGAGTGATTTAGTAACTCTATTACATCACAGCGTTGATACTTCATGCAATCTATTTTACCAACGATCAAGCTCCTCATCTGAATCCGAGTTGCAGGAGTTGTTATTTTCCCAAGTAATTCTTCCATTCACCGTATAATTGATCCAATCCTCATTCCGCGTATTAAGATTATAGATATGTTCAATATCATCCTCCTCATAGTAATCTCAGACTGGTTTAGTATACCGCATTCCCTCGGTTGGATCCAATGGAACAATGACTCTTAGTTCCTTCTTCTCAAATGTCATGATACGCTTCTTCAAGTTGATGACCACATTCATATCAAATGCCCAATCGATTCTAAGCAACGTCGAGTAAGGATTACTATCATCCACTATTTTGGTTACCTCAAAATTAGCTATAACGCGCACCCCTTCAATGTTTACAATTACTCCATGTAGACGTCCCATATGTATAATCTTCTATTTTAAATTCTTCGATTTGTGCAGTCAATCTCATCTCCTGACCAATCCTTTTCTTACTTTTGTCTACTTTATGCACTACACGTTATTCAGGTAGTGGCTTACCCTTACCAACACAGTTATCTATCAACTCTTGCAATCCCTCTACTGCTTCCTGGTCTCTTAAGAGCTTCATATAGGCTTGTAAGAAGGATGTCAATATTGAAGGATCTGTTTCCTACACAACAATGACTTCTTCAGTATTTTCTGTTCATGCACTCTGAGTCTTTGATGTGGAAGCTCTTGAATCCACAAATATCTTCTTTGCCTCCATAAATGTTTATTTTTCCTTATGCAAATCAAATTTAGTATCCTTGTCAGCAACCTTGAGTAGCCACAGATTCTCTTATGGCTATTTCCTTGCGAATTTATCTTCCTTGGTAGCTATATCGCTTCACGTAACTATATTAACGTTGGGGTCATCGACTCATCCTTGCGTGGTTCTGACCTCATCATATAGATGTTCTGAGTGGGCTAATGGTTCTTCTTCTCTTGCGTATTTGCGATGAGTACAGGACAATCCTCTATTGCGTGGTCAAACTGTTGGCAATACTAACAAGAGGGGTGTGTTGGGTTTTGAAAATCTCACGCATAGTGGTCTAGTTCCCCACAATTGTAACAAATAACTTTTCCGTGACCTCGTCCAACTCCTCCCCCTCGTCCTCTTCCTCATCCCTGGAATCCTCCATGCGTTGTAGGTGCGCCTTGATCCTGTTGCGGAGAAGTCTCAACTTGTACTCTATATCTCAGAGTTCTATCCATCATTAACTCATAGCTTCAGAAATTGTACTCAGCATGGCCTACAGACTTACATAAATTGTAGAATAGTTGTTGGGGAGTCTATACAAACTTTTGCAACCAATGGAAATTGTCAGTTGAGTGTTTTCCTGTTATCTGGCAGATAGCGCACCATGGCACTACATCGTTACTTGATCCAGCATAATTTTCTGGCCTCAGGGGGATAAGACCTCCCCCAATTAGGTAGTTCTGATATACCAAGCAATGATCCTTATCATGACCATTTCCTTTGCACTTTAAGCATCATACTTTAGAACAGGTTTCATTTTGGATCTCTTTCCCCTTTTTGAGATCCTGCAACTCCATATGCAGGTTATCCAACTGTGACTGAATCTGTTGCACTCCCAGATTCATATCCTGAATAGGTGAATCTTCCAATTTCATAGCAGTTTCTAGTTCTTCAACCTGCAATCCAAGCTTCTACTATGACAATGGTAATCTCAAATTAGGTAACAACGAAGAAATATACCAGTCCTTATGCTGCTTGTCCGAAATCTGTAGATTGTAGCAGAAATTTCAGCCTTTGATCAATATCCCATGCATATTCAATCACCTTCTGCTTAATTTATTTTACCTCAGTCACATACTAGGCTTGAGACTTAGGCGTTCTGAATTCATTATTCAACGCATCTTTTGTGTCTTTCAATGACACAACTGGATGAGTCGTAATGTACTTAATATACCAACTCAGTGACCTATCTTGCAATGCCGTGACCAACTACACTTTCTTTAGATCATCATCTGTTAATGTGACTTCCACACAACATCTGCTACAAACCATAATTGATCAAGGTCTTCTGTCCCTAGACCCCTGAATATAAGAATCTTCATAGTGTTCAACATACTGAATAGAGGAGGTGGAGGTGGAGGCGGAGGCGTAGGTGTGTGAGGTGGAGGTGATGGCAGATGTGAAGTGGATAAATGTGGTATTTCCGCAATGGCCCCGACCTACCATCTGTGGCGCACCTTTAGGCGTCTTTGGACTATTACTTTCTTCTTCACTCACGGATGCTCCCAACAGAGGACTGTACTCAACAATTGTATCTATATATTTTCTGAACTATTTCCCACTTTGCGTAGCTCCCATCGAGTCTCGGCTAAACATAAACTTAGTGGCATAACCCATTTCTCGCACAATAGAATTTTAATCCAAGTTTTCAGAGACTTTAGATACTTACCTCTTGGTCCTTTGAAAAAACGGCGTTCAACTTCACTATAACTAGCAGACATATCAATCGCGAACTCAGTAATAAATCCACCTAAAATAATATCGATCCAATAATCGACAACCTTTGCAACATTGTTTTTGATCCTTCCATGTGCTTCACTATTTTTGGGGTCCACTGTTGGCTTGATGGGGCCTAACCTAGGTTCATAGTTATCTGCACCAACCAAAAAAACCCTAACTGCTGGCCCTTTCGGCAACAACCCACATAACGCAGGTTGCAATCTCACTGAAGCAGTATTGGGGGATGACAAAACTAGGTTTCTACATCCAAAGGTCAATGTGATAGGTTCCAATGGTTCCCAGGGCTTATTTATATCTTCGCGAACCTTAACCCTTCAAAAACAGATAATCACAGTAATCTACTTAAACAAATTCCAGATCTTCGCGAAGGCCTTTAATTATTCATAACATGTATAAACAATAAAAATCTACCACTTTCACGCACAAGATAAGCATTAATTCAGATAAATTGTATTACAGAGCAAATTTACAGAAACTTGAAGAAGTAAGAAATATTACACATATGCACAAGAATTGGCTCAAAATTGTCTTTATTAGATATAATCATTTAAGTACAGACGCACTCAGCCTGTGGACTTACCAAGGTCTCTGCGCACAGCTTCGAAATCTACAGTTGTAGTTCAAATCGGACTCGACCAATTTCATCCTTTGATTCCTTGATTGCCGAAACCAACTTTTGTATCTTCTCATAGACCTAGAATCCTTCAAGCATTGTGGCAATCGTTTCATTTAAGAAATGCATATAGAGAACTTAAACACTAATTTCATCCATGAAAATAAGGAATTTACGACTACAAACGATGGTGTGAGGCATAGGTGTTGACCCAAGTGTTTTCCCACCTGACCAACTAGAAGTAGTTTAGTTAAACTGACATGACTACAAGCTTTTGTTCTCTAAATGGTAATTATAGTCAAGCAACGACATTACTACTAGTCTACATGTAGGAATTTTGTTCTCTGAGTAGTAATGACAAGAAAGCATGGAAATGATTACTAGTCCACATGCAAAAATTTTGTTCTCTGAGTAGTAATGTCAACCAAGTAGGGGTATTACTACTAGTATACATGTAGGAAGGGCATAATTGCATGGTTTTTTCCCTCTAGAGGGTAAGGATAACCAGTCAATTGCCTTATTGTAGTGTTCTCATAGATGATATGTGTATAATAGGTATTAATGATCCCCCACCACCCATGTATATCAGGTAATGTATCAGGTTGACATTACGGTACCGAATTTGAGCCATGTAGCTCCCAGTTTCAAACAAAGCACTACTTATTGAACTACACTCTAGGATTTAGGCATTAAATGAGCACAAAATAGTAAGTAGGTGTAGGAAAATAAGCGTATAATAGGTAAGCTTCTAAAGGTTATTGAACTAACCTCTAGTGTTTTAGGTCCCCCTGTTTCCCCACTGATGCTAAACACACAAACTCACACTTGTGCCCTGCCTTCCTTTGTAGTGAATGCCTCAGATGATTAATTCTTAATGCTAACCTTCTCCCTTAGTTTTGTGTTCTATTGGTTCCTTCTTTTCTCCTTCACTGTACTTCCACTGTCTCTTCTTCTTGGTTTTTTTGTTCTTCCTTGTCCCCCCTAGTTCTAATTCCCCTTATTTTCTACTATCCAAACACTTCCTTTGGTTAGTTAAGGTCCAACCTATCTAGACCAACTAAAGGTGTTCCCTTGTCCCTCTTGGCTCTGTCATTGCTAGTCAATTTTCTTTGGTCAATCAATTTCCTGTCATTTGGCCTCTCTTTCTCTCATTGCCTGTTATTTTCCCCCTTTCCAGGGCTTGTTCCAGATTTTGCAAGGTGTCAAGAAAATTTTCTACACCATGTGCTAATAACCTGTAAATATTTTCAAGTGCTTGTAGAATTATTAGTTGTGTACATATTACCCCCCATTCAAATCCAATGCTCGCGAGAACATCTAACTTATTTGGTCTCAGAGTTGGACTTTATGTGCCATATCAAATCCGACTCACACCAAAATTGGTTTATGACCTTATAATCGTGCACCATATAACAAAAATTATGTTTATCTAAGTCTTCAATATTTAGTATTTATGTTATTAGTATAACCTAGATGTTGTTGAGGTCCCACCTAACTCCCCTAGTTAGTAGGATAGATTGTTACTTAATGCATTTAAAGTCATATTCTCATAATTAAGGCTCTACGAGTTATAAGAGTGTGCAATCACTAAGCATAAGTGTCCACTTTAAAGAGGGACCACTATGTTAGTGGTTGAGGCCTCATTAATGGAGGTTTAGTCGATGGTCATGGTTTTGATCAATTAGACACTATTTATTATTATATTTATAGGCATAGTATATTTATTATCTTCAGAAAGGATAAATAAGAAAGTGGTTTCCATAACCATTCGGATGCAACTTCGACATGCATACCAAGATAACAAACAAAGTATCTACGATATCCATATATTGCAAGGTGACCAGAGTTTATGTTTCTTATACCTAAGAATGGTTTCTTTTGTTTTTGATTTGTTGAGTTCCTCACTTGAATCAAGACATATTGAGATTCAACATCACATAATGCAATCCAAAGGGGTATTAGGATTTCCTCATGTAGCGAGAGTGAGATTCACCATCACATAGTTGAATGTAATGGTGTGTCAAGTAGATTTTATTTATCATTTATGTGCTCTATGTTATCTCCCTTCACAGTGTGGAGTGGCCCTTAGAATTGTTTCTTCAATATTGATTTATGAGTGGATGTTGAATCATCACCAATTTTGCAATTATATTTGTAGAAAAGGCACCCATAACACTAAGAAACTATAGTTAAAGTAAACCATAAAAACCATGAGAGAATTCATGAACGATGGCTATTATTTTTTTCATAAATATGTTGTAGTGGAATTTTGGAGAGAAGAAATAAAATTAAATATCATTAGTAGAAAATGATGGAAATTTCAAAGTTTAAGACATCATGAATTGTAATTTAGAGAACCATATATATGTTCTTTATTTCGTGGGAAATATTGCTATAGTTTCCCTTAATTACCTTTGTTATTTTGAGTCCCAATTATGCTTCATTGTAAAAACAATTTTATTCTTTTGCTATATCTCTCTCTTATCAATGTAAATTATCTTACACATCCCCATTTGGTTACATTATTAGTCCCTGCCTTCGACAACACAGGGACTATTACGTTTTCTTGGGCGTTGACTTCATATTAAATTGTGCTGACTAGCTCATCTACCCAAAGTTTTTAAAAAATATTCTTTAAAAGAATGCTTTTATCCAAAGTTTCGGTTTGAAGGTCTTATTGCCGTGCTGCAAAGTTTGAAGGTTTATCCAAAAGTTTATTCAAAAGAAGGTTGATCCAAAGTTTGAAAAACCCATCAACTTTTTTATCCAAAGTTTGAGGCTTTATCCAAAATTCAAAAAAACCCATCCACCTTTTTATCCCAAATTTGGAACTGCATATATGCTTTATTTTATATATTCCAAAGTTTAAACCAAATATCCTTCATTTTAAAATTATTTAAAACAAATATATCCTTCATTTCACAATTATGTAAACGTAATGATAGACATTTGGATATGCATATCATTGCCTTGCCTTGCCACCTATTGCAACCATGCAAATTGGAATAATATATTAAAGAGTTTTGTCGTGCCACCTATTACTACTTCAGGTTGGTGTCAAGCCCGGTGTCTCCTATATTCGCATGTTATCACTATCAACTAGCTTGCTGCTTCAGGGACAAACTAGGACGTTGGTGTGCAATGTTTATGGTGCAGGTAAATGTTTAATCAATTCATATACACGAGCTAGTTATTTAGTAGGTCATGTCTCGGCTAGTAGATGTTAGTTTATAATAGAATCGAGAGATATAATCGAGATGCAGGGCAGGGTACCAGACATAAAATCCAACATTAGATATAGAGACGGAGACAACGGACTAAGTAACATAGCTATCTCCACCAAGCAGGCTAGCGGGATGACTGAACCTCCTCCATTCAGTCTGGTCTTTTGTTCCGAATCTATATTACGAATCTATAGTTGTAATAGCTAATGATCCTACCCTTGCTTCTACCCATGATGTCTATATATATTATGCTACCTTCACTCCACCTCTCTCAAGCCCTTAGGGTGACTTTATCTTAGCCTGCTCAAGTAAGAATCCCCACTTAGCCATAGTAAATACACCACCAGTGGCTAGGGTAGCGATTTCACCAACTTCTTTATTCATTGCGTCTCTGCCTAGCTATATCAACTTCCATCATTTATTTTGGTTAAACTCCCCCTAAAATAAGCCTAATAACCCCAATACTATTACGAGTATCCCTGTCTTTAACTGGTATAGGTAGATACTATGGAAATGGAAACAATATACATGGTGTTAGACTCCATCCACGACATGGTTAATGGGGAACTATTAGGAGGAGCAGAGATAGCTAAAGCATTTGTTGACCCATAGCTTGAGCTCATTCGAGAGCCAATTTCAGATTGAGGTAATGGATTTGGGTACAAAACCATATGTTTTACTTGTCTCACAAAAGGTAGATATTGAAGGACAAAATCTGGCTCACTAAGTTCTGGACATTTGCATTTATCCTAGTTGTTGTTGCTCATGTACAAGATATGTTTCTTATGTGTCTGCTTGTTCTTCCTGTGCTTTAAATGCTTAGCTCTCTCTTCACTAGTATGGGTCTGCTTGTTCTTCCTATGCTTTAAATGCTTAGCTCTCTCTTAACTAGTAAAAATCACTAGTCCTTGACCAATGAATGAATGTTTGGAACTTTTGGATTCTATCTCTTAGTATGTAGAATTGTGTACTTCATGTTATGATGGCTGTCTTTGGATTCTTTGCTTATAAAAATAGTTGTTTTTCTCACTTTTTTTCTTGAGATTTAAAACTTGTATGATTTATTGGTTATTTTTTACTATGAATTTATTTGGAATTTTTGTACAAGCCAAGAAAAGGTAGAAGTCTTACCACAATATCTATCTCATTTATGGGAATGAATTCTCATCATATTTTCCAATGCTTAATCAACTCTTTCAACTTACCAATAAGTTTTCCTAAGATTGATGCTAATGAAGTCTTAATGTATTTTAAGGGTTTGCAAAATACTTTTAAAAAGAGATTCTATGAATGTGGCATCTGTTTCATTAAAAATTAAATAGGGCAACTTGTAGTGAATCTGTTACAGTGAAAAAAATCATTAACGACCATCTTATAAGGAACAAAAATGTTCCAACTCTATGAGTATTGACAATTACTATGAACGGATTGTTCCAATTTTGTTGCCTTCACAATCTATTAACAACATTGGTATTGCCATTTTTTTTTGTCTTGCACACTCTTTCAATTTATTATAGCAAAAACATAGATTATGGATACTGTTTTCTGCCAATTTCTGAATAGATTATGGATCTTTCATTTTATTCCCTATTATGCTCAACTTTCTTATATTGGATACATGAAAGAACTTAAAGAAATCATTGATATGATAGAACGAAAATTTTATTATTTCCAAACTGTTAAGAAATATGAAAATTTTGGTATTTTTCGTGAATGTCCTTTATATTACTCTACTACAAATTGATGAGCATGGTGCAGGTTATGAGAGTTGTTGCTTCAGTTCATATGCCATTTTTCATTCTCTTTGATAGACCAGTCATTAGGTCTTTCTTAAATGCAAACAAATTCCTTTTTAGCATCAACAAGAATGGATTTGGGTTATGACATCGACAAGAAATTGGAATGGATCGGGATAAGTGTAGCCTATATTTTGCATTATCAATTACAATGTTTTCTTTTCCATGCAACAATTGATAGCATTGTCTTCAGGAACTATTGCAAGAGCATCAAGAAATACTGCAAACATGTACATATTCCATGGACGGATGAGATGAAGCATAAAAAATTATTATGATTTTTCATTTAAACTGGAAAAGCTCAAACCCTAGTCTAGGAGATCTTCACTAGGTCCTCACAAATTTTCAACCAACCAATTCATGATACTCTTTTGGTTTTATACTCCAGTTCATGATACATGCATCGTTTTGTAGTGCAGGGGGTGGAGGAGCTACTTCTAGCATCCCTAGATATTATAGAGTCCACAGATTATCATGGAAACATAACACTACATGTTTCATTTTACAGTGCTCACTTTGTCACTGTTAAAAAAAAACTACTATCTTTTCCACCACTTCTACATGCTGGAAAGACTCTCTTACACATGGTTGTAGCTGGATTTATAGCTTATGGATTTGTAGCTTCTTACTTGATAAGAAACTAGATCTTATGAGACATTTAGTCTCATATGCAACAAGGAAGAATTATAATACACCAAAAATCTTTTGGAATTACTCTTGTCACCGAGTTAGATATCAGTGTATATGACAAAAATGAAATGTCTATTGTTGATGTATTGGAACTGAATCGAACTATCTGCTATAACATCAAAGCATAAACTAGATCTTATGAGACATTTAGTCTGAGATGTAACAAGGAAGAATTATAATACACCAAATATCTTTTGGAATTACTCTTGTCACTCAGTTATATAAGGATTTCAGTTTCGCAGGGACTACATTTAAAGAGGCATTTTAAAAGTTTTAAAATAACGCTCTATTGGGTGTAACAATGCAAGTATAAAATACACGAAATCAACTTTGATAAAACGTGACTTGTCCATGTCGATGAAATTCATGAGTGGAAATTCTTGGTACAAATGTCTACCATGGATTCTACTTTAAGAGTGGGGCCCTTCTAAGGATGAAATGATTATACTTTAATTCAACAAATTTGTTGACAACAATATATGCTCCCCATATATTTGTTGAATTCTATTAATTAAAGTGAATCTAATAGATGATTATTTCCATTATTAAAGTTTTAATATATGCTCCCCATTTGTTGATTCCATCCTTTTTAAAGTTTTAATTAATTAATTTATTTGATAATTACCATTTGAATGAATGTATTTTTTCGCATTATAACAACCATATTAAAGTCTTAATGAGATTGAAGTAGTTGTTATACTAGTAAAAATATATTTTCTCCATATCTTTGCTAGATCATATATATCACAGTAGCCATGATGAATAATCAACTAAAAACTAATTAGCAATAATAAATAACCCATTATATCTATCTAGTATATTTACTATATTATATATATTATATATATATAATCTCATTTTAAACTTTAATAAATAAATAATTTTTATCTAATTAAATAATATATTTCTAGTTTTAAAATAAAATATAAAACCAAACTAAAATTAATCATAAATGAGTTATGATACATTTACCGAGATAAATCTAATTATAAAATCAAACTAAAATTAATCATAGATGAGTTACGATACATCTACCAGATAAGTCTAAAAAGATTTTAGAGTATTCATGCCAAATTGAGTTTTACATTTAATTTTGTTTATTGCATAATATTACGCAATGTATTTTGTCAGTGAAACATTGTTTTGGAGGTTATATATATTATTGTAACGGTTAATTTATGTGATTTAATAATTTTATTGAGATATATATAATATATATATATATATATATATTTTTTTAATGTATAATAGTTTTTATTAGGTTTTTATTAAATTAATTACTAGTTTGAAGTTTGTATATTTTATTAAAAAGAAATATGAGTATGATTTTTAGTTTTTATCTCGCTAGGGATTATAGCATTCGCCTCAATGTCAAAGCGTAATGATTCTAAATTATTTTGCTCTTTTTTTTTTTTTGCAATTTTAACCAAAGTTTGGGGAAAATGCTCAATATTTCTATTATCTGTAAAATCAAAAATATTTTTCTAATTTTTCTGGAAATCTTATTTCTAATTTTCGATTGGCTCAACGATCTCTTAAGGGATACAATTCCCCTAGTGGAGGGATTTTTATTTTTTGATATTTGTCAATGCCTAACAATTCATTTAAAAAAAAATATTTTTGTGAGTGGCCATTTCGTCGGTGAGTGCTCTAACACTGACATTGACACTGACACTATTATGCTACTTCGCTTCCCAATGATGCTAGAACTGATGCAATTGTGGGTCCTTTACTTAGACGAGTTTGGGAGGTAGGGAGGGTGCGAGGGCTGAACAAATATCCAATTAATAACTTCCTTGTGCAAAGCTTTCACTGTGTGGAGGAAGCTTCCTTCGCGTAGTGAAAGCTCATTTCTGATAGTCTTTTGTGGTTACTTAATGTCATATCTAAAATATAGAAGGCACTGGATGAGTAGATTTGGATTGCTGTCAAATTAATTTTAAGTATTGCATCTCCAAAATAATTGGTGTTCTGCAAGGGCAACATTAGTTCACGCCCTTAAAGTCTTTCTTCCTCTCCATCTTGCTACCACCCATATTACAGGGAGACAATACAACCCATCTAAGCAGGAAAGCGAGCCAACATGCACTTATAATAATGACAGAGTTGAGAAGATGATGATGGATCTCTTACACATGACCGCTTGCATCTCTAATTTGTTGTAGATACTTGTCAAAGTAATTCTTTGGTTTCTCCCCAGTCCATGCAATAAAGCGAGACAACAAATATGGTTTCACTTGCAAATAGATTTGAAGGACAATTACAGAGAGATGAGGTCTTGAGTACTTGTTGACACTGCAAACAACATCCTCCAAAATGTCGCCTACACTTGAATTTTGGAGCCTACTTGTGATCCTATGATCTGTCATTCCTTGATGGCTTGTAATCCTTTCATGGTCAGTTGATGTTTCTTAATTGTTAGAGTCACTTGCTTACACATGCTTATCTTTTGATGCATTCATAAGCGCTCTTCTTTCAAGAAGGCCTAACAGTCTATGTGTATCTTAAAGAGTCAATCCCTGCACAATCCTTGTTGACAGTTAATGCACAATCCTAAGATTGACATTTCCCTCATTGTTGGTTGTAACTGTATCATCTCTCGAGTGAGTTTTATTAATTGTTGCTTTTGTGAGCTTTGGTATTCATTAGTGTCGCTTTCATTTTTTCAAATGTTGTTTTTGCTTCCTTTCACTTCCATAAGTGACACTTTTGTGTTCTCTTGGTTATAGCGTGTTTCAATTTTACTTTCTTTAACTTTTACAAGTGTCAATTTCATGTTTTGTTATTGTCGCAACTGTCGCTTTTGATGATTTTCACTCCTCCATGTGTCGCATCTTAGTGCACTGCTAAAGGCTGTGGCAACACATTATTTTACAATAGTCGATCATTTATATCATAATAATATGTGTTAGACAATTCCCCATAACTTAACACACTGATTGATTGTAGTTGACACTCTTGTTGTTACTTGTATTCTAAGTGTTGCAATGTGATGTTTCAACTGTTGCACTTAGAAATAAGTGTCGCTTTGTTTTTGTTTCAAGGTATGCATGTGAATTTTGAGTTTTATGACATGTGTTGATTTTATCTGAGTGTGAGGTCACCATTTCATGACCTGATTGCATGTCTTGTTCTCTCCTAACTCATTGATCCTACACTTAGACTTTTTGGAGCCTTCACTATATTTGCAACCTGCTCAATCTTCAGAAAACCTTCCTCCCTCCTAGAATTATGCATTGTGCATTCCCAAGCCATAGTGAAGCCCCTCTATCTCTTGAAATTGTGCACTACGCAATCCTAGAAGACAATATCCTTCCTCCATCTGCATAATGAGCAACCTTGGAACTTAAGCCATCAATTCAGTTGTCTAGCCTTGATGACTGCACAATCCTTTTTCCCTCTTGCCCTATACTATGCACTGTGCAGTTCCATTCTAGCCTCTCCATGATACTAACTTTCCCAACTGCATAGTTTCCTAAGCCTTTCCCTCAGGAACTATACATTGCACAGTTCCAGTGAGAAACCTTATCTCCTTGTCTCTCTCACTTTCCCAATGACATAGTTCCCTCCATCAGGAGAGACTCCTATTGCACATTGCGCAATACAAGTGAATAAGAAGTCATTGCTGAGTCACCGATCTCCTCAATTGTGCAATTCACTAAGCCTATCCCTAATCATTACGCATTGTGCAGTTACAGTGACTAGTCTTACTGACTTAGATCCCTCACTGCACAATCCTTTGCTTCAGCTTTCTCCCTACTACGCATTGCGTAGTTCCAGTCAACAATGAGGACTACCTAAGTCCCTATGATGCCCAACTGAAAAATCCTTGTCTCCTTCTCCTCGATTACTTCTCAATATACTTCAAGAAGCCCTATCAACCCCTCCTATATTGCACATTGCACATTTATAGTCAGTAGTGAGCTGAGTTCCTAAAGCCTTCAATTGCGCAATCTTCAATCTCCTGCTCTCAAAAACCTTACATGTTGCTTCATCTCAACCAACATCTCTCATGAGTAAGAAGAGGTGGAATAGATGGTTACTGGATTGATGTTGGCTTGGCATGAGTTGTCTCCATCTGTAGATATTATCATTAGTACATCATAGGGTAATGCTTAAGAGAGGCCATCAAGGAAAGGCTACAAGAAAGCACTTATGAAGAAGAAGTAAGGGAAGTACCATCATGAAGAACACAAAGAAATCTTGGATCATGATAAAGAAGTTGACTTGGAAGGTTCCAATATTCACCTAGACCCTTTGGAAGGTGAAGATAAAGAACGCAGTCAAAGTTAAAGTAGCAAACATAGTATCTTGGCATTGACATATCATCATGAAGTTTCATATAATCATTGCCAAGTTATGGCTTATACAAATGTCATCATAATGTCATATGTGTCAATGGGTCTTGCCGCATGGTGTGGGATGTAATTATGTATTTTCAAAAATGACAAAAATGCAAATGTGTGGAAGTCCAAGAGTCACATGTGGAATATGAAAAGCCACATGTAGACTAAAGAGTCACCAAGAAAAGTATAAGAGTCTTGTAGAAGTTCAAGAGTCACTTTGAACTCCAAGAGTCATGAGGGAAACTCAATGGTCATGGGGATATGAAAGGTCATTCCTCTTGTTATAAATACACCCTCATAACTCAAGCAAAGGGGCTTTTGCATGCTTATTCTTTGGAGAGCTTGCCTTGGATTCTCTTGCTTAGCATATGAGAGAAGATCATTCTTTGGAGGAGCAATAAGTGATTCAATGTTTCACTATTGGAGCTAGTGGCTTGCCATTGTAACTGTGTACTTGGATTTTTCACTTAATAATAAGAAGTTCATTGAGCCAACACATTTTCATGCGTGTATCATGAATAATGTATGACTATTCTTTAGAAGTTTATGGTATATGTTATGTTCATATGTACTAAAGAAGTTGAATTACTTCATTGGATTTGGCACATATCTTGTTGAATGTGCCATTTTCTTTAATGCTTGTTGGGTCTCTATGAACTATTTCGCTAGATAACTACCGAATATTTCCTTGCTCTCGTGTGCCTCTCTTAGGATAACACTATTTCTTTCCTTCTAGAGACTCACTCTTTACTTCCTGCTCGTGAAAGTCTCCTCATACACATTAAAATTGGTGTTTCACAATGTCAACTTACTTGCTAATTTCAAAGGTTATGTGCATACTCTCTTATGTTATCCATTGCAGCTAAGGCAAAACATAGAGTTATGGTGGTCGGGCCAATACTCCAAATTGGGCTCCTGCCCCAAATTATGTGAGGTCTAATTGGGATTTCATATGGGGATAACCCTTATATGTTGGTGGGATCCAACACTGTCAACTATACCAACACTAGCAGACAGTAAAAATGTGAAAAAGACATGCTCCAAATCAAGACTAGCACTGGTGTGGGTGTTCTATCGCATAATTATAATGGATAGAAATTTCTAGTTTTTTGCTTTGAATGACCTTATGTGGTATTTTCAACATTGAAGGGGAGTAGTGGAGACAACAACAAAATTTAGCTAGTTTCAAATTTTCCTCAAAAGTGTTGAAGAACTTCCACAATGTTGTTTTTCGTGAGATTGTAGTGAAAATTTCAAAAACTTCACAGGAAACTTGTAAAATAGGCAAACAATAGAGATGTAGGTATATTAGATCCTCCACATACCCCATACGCTTTGAAAATTCAATAATTATAATGGCATTTTTCGTTACAACAAATAGCATGGTAGAGAATGGTATTAGCAATTGACATGCTTTCTTATATTTAAATGTGAGTATGTTTTCTTACAGAGAGTGATTATGCAAACTAGGTTTTGGCGTGGATATCAACTCATCCAACACCATCTTTTGAGAACTGACATATTTTTCAAGTGCTTTTGATGATGTAGTTTACGTGCTTCAGCAGTGTAGAAAAGATATTCAATATTTTGTAATAAGGCACTCCATGCTATGTTGGAGGAGAATTGTTTGATCTTCAACACATAGTGGATTGTGAAGATTGCGAGCTTTGTATGAAAATCAGATCTGAAAATTTGAAGATGAGATTGTAAGTGAGCCATGAACAGGTTGCTATTACTGTTGCCATGAAAGAAACAAGGTTTCTGTTTGCTAACAGGGAGGCATGAGCATATTTGTGAAATTTCATTTGGCTTGGACTATTTGCGAAGGTCAAAACACCTATTATTGTTTTATTACTTTATATTCATATTTTATTTGAAATAGCTTAAGAGGGCTATTAAATTCAATTGAATTATTTATATAAATAAACTCTCCACACTCATTGTGGGAAGCTCCATATTCCGCACAACGAATTAACTCATTGTGCGAGAGTGCGAAGCTCTACACAAACTTGTTATGCACCCTCACATTACCATTCTCCATATAAATTCATTCTGCACAAATTTTGCACGTTTATAGCTTAGGATATCACTGTTACAATTAAAGAAATAATGCTTCTATTTGCTAATAGGGAGCCATGAACAGAACTGTGATTTTTTATTTATTTATATTTATATTTATATTTTTATTTATAATATATTATATATTTATATTTTATTTTTTTCCGTATGTGAGAGTAATCTCTATCGTCACCAATCTGTGTGTAGTTACGTTGGGTCTCAATGAATATAATCCGAGACTTAATTATTCCGAATAAGAAACCAATCATAATATTTATTAACAACTATTATTCACTAATTATTAATGCGAAAAATATTTAATATTATTAGCATGACATAAAACATTAAAATCAATATCTAAGTTTCTTTCATAAATATTATACACTAGATTAATTATCAATATCGAGAAACCAAAACCCTATTGTGACATATATGCTTAAATATGATATACTATATTAATACAAATTGAGATATTCCATATAATACTAGTAACCACAAATAACATAGTACTAACGATAGTCAAACACTAACTTACTTTCTAAATGCTTCGTGTTAATATATCGACGAGACAAAACTAATCTCGGTAACCTATAGCTATATGGAGCAAGCACAACACATTCCCTTAAACAATTAATATTTAAGGGACATTGCCTTATAGCTAGTGTAAACTATTGAAATAATCTGTATGCATGATTGATGATTCTGGGATTCTAGTGAGAGCTATTGTTGCTGCTACCGAGGAAGGAAGCATGTTTTCAAATCTTTTCTCTCTTTAATTGCATTTAATTAGGGTTTCAATTCCGTGAATGGTTATACTTTCCTCTCTAAAAATATATTTTTTGAAACTTTAAAGCATTCGAGAATCTTTCAAGTTTTTTTAAATTAAAATATAAAATTCACTCACTTAAACATTTAATTTGTTTAAACTTTAAAGCATTTGAGAATCTGTTGAGTTTTTTTAAAATAAAATTTAAAACTCATTTACTTATACATTTAAAATTAAGTGTTACTTTGTATGGACTAATGAATGGTTAAAGTTAATGGAGAAAGTTTGTTTCACGATTGCGTGTGTGTTTTAGTTTACACTTAGTTGTTATTTTCTAGGAGATAGTTTTGATCTCCCTAAATTGAATTGAAACTTATATATTTCGGATTAAATGTATAATGGAATAGAGCGGTACTTCTTGGACAATTTCTAGGTGTAGCTTGACTCACCTGTGAGATGCTAGTTTCAGTTTGTAAGTTTCTTTCTAATCTAACTTTCCATTTTTTATCATGGTATCAAAGCGCAGAGAAGGAGTTCTGTGTGAGTTGGGTTTGTGGTGAGTTGACCCTTTGTGGCTAAGAGCCTTGGTGGCCGAGATTGAAGAGTGAGTAAGCCTCCTTTGTTAGTAAGCGCACGTGAAGCTGTTGTTGGAGGTGATAGAGGATCACAAGAGGAATTGCTCAGGGACAGGCTTGAATTGAAGATTTCATGTGAGAGTTTTGCTGGTACACTTTTTTGTGTGTGTGAAAAAGTGCTGATTTTTCTGAATAAATTGGATCAACACACCCCCAACAAAAAGAGGTTGCATTGATCAGCGCTGGTAGTACATAGGGAAAGCGCATTGATCATTGCTGATGGTTAGTGATACTCCCGCGCTGATAGCGAAAATTTATATAGATTTTCTTCAGCGCGACCTGCAGTAATGTGAACTAGCACTGGTGTTTTTTTCATGTTAGAGGTAGCTCGAGACCAGATGTACCTATGTTGGTGGTCCTGTCTAACATTTTTTTTTGTATATTGAAGGTCATCTGTCTTGAGTTGGATCAGTAGCACCCAAATTTGGAGTTGTTGGAGGATCTAGAGCTGGATCCGTAGATCGACTCTTGAAGGATCTGGATTTAGATCCATAGATTGATTGTTGGTGGATTTGGAGGTGGATCAGTAGATTAGTTGTTGGATTACTGGATCTATAGATTGGACTAGTGGATATGTTAATGGAGTCGTGGATCTATTGATTAGACAAGCTAATGATGGTTCTCATGAATTAAACGCAGGGCACTGTTGATTTTTTTTTTGTCACAATGAATAATCACATTGCAGAGACATATCTTAATGAGAGGAATAAGCTTGATGGGTCAAGTTACACCAACTAGAAGTTCAATTTGCAGACATTGCTCGAGGGTTCTAGTGCATGGACAATTGAAAATGGAGATGAAGCAATGCTGATTGCAACTGGTGGTGCCACAACCACATCAATTCAAGATTGGAAAAAGAGGGAAAATAAAGTGAAGGCGTTGTTGAAGATGTTGGTAAAAGACAGCATAATCCTTCATATTCGAGAATGCAAAACCACTAATGAGCTTTGGGTGACACTCAAGGATTTGTATGAAACAAAATATACAAATCATATGTTGTTTCTGAAGAGTAATATTATCTCCATGAGAATGGAAGAGAATGCATCCATTGTTGCATTAATCTCACGAATTAAAGAACTGAGAGACTAGTTAGGTGACATAGGGGAAAAAGTATCCAACACTGATCTCATCACAATTACCTTAAATGGCATGATAGAGGATTATCAAATGTTCATTATAAGGCGTGAAACAATGGAGAAAGCTCCCATATTTGAAGATTTGACAAGGATTTTGATGCAGGAAGAAAAGAGACGTAATAATATTAAGCCTCAGAATGAAAATCTAGCATTGGTGTCAAAGAAAAAGTTCTTCAAAGGGAAACTAGGAGGAGAACATAAAAGTGGTGTTTGATCTCAGAAAAAGCCATTTCAAGGTATGCCATTCGCTAAAAATGATTTAGAAATTAAGTGTTTTTACTGTGGAAGAACTGATCATATTGCTAGAGACTGTTATAAAAAGAAGAATGATGAAACAAATATAGACACAAGAGGCATACAACATTTTGCTCGCGAAGATATGAATCACGATCTTAAATTATTTGTGTCTGATGCTTCTCTTTCTACTGAGACCGGTGAGGCTGGAACATGGTTTGTGGATTCTAGAGCATCCACTCATATGACACGTAATAAACACTGGTATGAAAATTTCAAGGAGAATAGCAATGGTGCGAACATCTACTAGGGAGATGACAGAGCATATCAAATTAAAGGGCATGGGTATATTCCTATGATATTTCCTAGTGGTAATATCAGGTACATCTAGAATGTCATGTATATGCCTGAGATTAAAAAGAATTTGATCTTTTTCACCAAGATTACATATCAGAATTTAAAGGTAGATTTTTTCAAAACTTACCGTGTTGTAAAGGATTTGCAGGATCATCAGAAGATGGTTGCATTAGGAGTACGAGTTGGAGGCCTATATAAGTTGAATGTTACAAACATGCAACATCAAGATTTAACTTCAATGACTATGACAACATAGAATATTTGGCATCAAAGGTTTGGTCACATCAACCTTCATGATTTGTTGTTGCTACAGAAACAATGTATGGTTGATGGACTTCCTAATTTAAGAAATGAACATATTGATCACGAAGGTTGTGCACTTGGAAAAATGCATAGGGATGAATTTCCCTCTAGCTTAAATAGGAGAAAGAAAGATATACTTGAACTTGTGCATACTGATATTTGTGGACCTATGTAGACAAGGTCCTTAGGAACATATTGATCACGAAGGTTGTGCACTTGGAAAAATGCATAGGGATGAATTTCCCTCTAGCTTAAATAGGAGAAAGAAAGATATACTTGAACTTGTGCATACTGATATTTGTGGACCTATGTGGTTTGTGGATTCTAGAGCATCCACTCATATGACACGTAATAAACACTGGTATGAAAATTTCAAGGAGAATAGCAATGGTGCGAACATCTACTAGGGAGATGACAGAGCATATCAAATTAAAGGGCATGGGTATATTCCTATGATATTTCCTAGTGGTAATATCAGGTACATCTAGAATGTCATGTATATGCCTGAGATTAAAAAGAATTTGATCTTTTTCACCAAGATTACATATCAGAATTTAAAGGTAGATTTTTTCAAAACTTACCGTGTTGTAAAGGATTTGCAGGATCATCAGAAGATGGTTGCATTAGGAGTACGAGTTGGAGGCCTATATAAGTTGAATGTTACAAACATGCAACATCAAGATTTAACTTCAATGACTATGACAACATAGAATATTTGGCATCAAAGGTTTGGTCACATCAACCTTCATGATTTGTTGTTGCTACAGAAACAATGTATGGTTGATGGACTTCCTAATTTAAGAAATGAACATATTGATCACGAAGGTTGTGCACTTGGAAAAATGCATAGGGATGAATTTCCCTCTAGCTTAAATAGGAGAAAGAAAGATATACTTGAACTTGTGCATACTGATATTTGTGGACCTATGTAGACAAGGTCCTTAGGTGGAGCTTACTATTTCTTGTTATTTATTGATGACTACACAAGGTATACCTGGGTATACTTTCTTAGAAAAACAGACAGAGAAAGTCATTTAAATCCTTCACTCAGATCAAGGAAGAGAATACAGGCTTGGAAACTTCATCAAATATTGCAGAGATCATGGAATAGCAGAACAATTTACAGTATCCCACACTACACAACACAATGGGGTTGTAGAAAGAAAGAACAAAACTCTGGTGGAGTGTGCACGTAGCATGATTAAAGATAAGAACCTATCCAATGGTTTGTTGGGCATAAGAAATTAGTATTGAAGTTTAGTTAAAGAACAGAAGCACAACTAGGTGTCTTTATCTGAAGACTCCATTTGAGGCTTTGTATGGTTTAATCCTGCAGTCCATCAATTAAGAGTATTTGGTTCTAAAGCTTTTGCACATATACCTGAGGAAGATAGGAAGAAATTGGATGCTAAAGCCGTAAAAAACATATTTGTAGGGTACTGTTCTGATTTCAAAGCATATAAGATGTTTAATCCATCTACTCACAAGGTATTTGCAAGTAGAGATGTTATATTCCATGAACACGTTGATGAAGTGTAG
Source organism: Pinus taeda (assembly GCA_000404065.3). Lineage (NCBI taxonomy): Eukaryota > Viridiplantae > Streptophyta > Pinopsida > Pinales > Pinaceae > Pinus > Pinus taeda. The sequence goes on along the minus strand of APFE030499805.1, from coordinate 47,170 downwards.
TAGATCTGACCCGCAAATATATGAAAATAGAAAATAGACCCAGAAATAACAAGATCGAAATATAGAAATGCTTTTATTTATTAATAAAAACCCTTGAGGTAGGGAAACACCATAAAACTACTCCTTAAGGAAGGAGAACACTCCATAAGCCATATGCTTGTCAATATAATAATCCTTGAAACCTTCAATGGAGAGTCTCTAGCCTCTATATAGGCTTCATACATACAATACCATGGGTCTCTCAACACTATACATACATTACCATGGGCTTATCACATTATTCCTTACTACTTGTGGTCCCTTACATGATGCAGGTTAACCACTTTATTTATTAACCATGACCCATCACATTATTACATTATTCCCTCGTGTACCTCCCTATGTACCCCATAATATCCCCCTAGGTATACTACATTCCACTCCCCTTAAACATGTTTCGTCCCCGAAACATAAGAAGGAAACAAATAATAAGATCTACTCAAAAGAGTAGTCCACTGGTACCATGCACGTGAATGTAGCCATCCTAGATACATGTGATTAATCGATCTAGATGGTGCCTCACTTGCTTGAGATGAGAGTTGATCCTGGCGGTTCCTCTGTGTTGATGTGATATGGGTGGATCCTAGCACCTCTTTATCTGTCGTGCATAGGTCGTTGTCCTTGTTTCTAATTCTTTGCCATCTTGTTGGTTGTTTTCTTGCTGGGTGATGTGGGTGGTGATATGTTGAAGTTTTAACCAAAGGTAGAGCAACACCATACAAATACTCCTTAAGGAAGGAGAACACTCCAAAAGCCATATGCTTCTCAATACAATAATCTTTGACATATTCATTGAGGAGTCTCTACCCTCTATATAGGCTTCATACATAGAATACCATGGGTCTCTCAACACCATACATACATTACCATGGGCTTATCACATTATTCCTAACTACTTGTGGTCCCTTACATGATGCGGGTTAACCACTTTATTTATTAACTATGGCCCATCACATTATTACATTATTCCCTTAGGTACTTCCCTTTGTACCCCATAATATCCCCCCTAGGTATACTACATTAAGGGAATAAGGACAAAAGTTATGAGGAGTGGCCAGGTATACAAGTTTGACCCATTGAATTTCTCAACCACTATTTGCTTCATATTTTAAAATAGTGGGGACATTTGAGTGGTATCTGGTACCTATTGTGGTGCCTGCGGTTGTTGCTTGTCTTCAAGTATTACTTCTATTGTCGGTTCCTCATCTGATGTGTCCGCACTTGTAGCATTTTTTGCTTCGACATCCTTAGAATCTACCTATTTATTAATGGAAATATCCTGTAATGTAATATTCTTCTTTTTATACCAGAGCTTCAAGAATTTTCTCTTGCATATTAATGTTGATAGTACCAACAGATTCCATCCAAGGGTATCTCAAAGCAACATCCACATTAGCCATATATGAAGCATAAAAATCAGAATGAAATACATACTTATCCATATAAATCTTCAAATCTTTATAAATTTGAACATCCTCATTATCAACTTGTTTGTTTTCAATGTGTTTTGCTGTAACTTGCACTCTTTTAGCCAAATGAACATTAGTAAAATTATGTTTGCAACTAGGAGTGATAGACATAATGATTATCTCTTTCTAAATATATCCATGAACCTGTAATAAGGAGATACCAGAAAAAAATAACCCCTTATGTTTCTCATTATCCCGTTTTCTAGCATGAGACCATTTGTCTAAAAGGACTTTTTCAAATTCTTCTTCAGGAAGGCTTACCAATTTCTTGTTGTCAAGTGAGCTCTACCATATGAAAACCTCATCTCTAAAACAAAGCCAAGCTAAAGATTTCCAAAATTTTTGACGTTTTGCCACTTTTATGGATTCTTCAATAATAGGGCCACATATTTTCTTGTAAAAATCATCTTGCTAGAACTCTAAAATAGAGTGAGGGTTTAAAAAAAAAACACTTTGGCGAAAATTCAAAATGGGCATAACTTGGTCAATATAACTTTGAATCCTTATTATAACATTTTTTTGGAAATGGAATGACCATTCTGCATCTTCTTATGTAATCTAAATCTCAATTTGGGCTTCTGGAAACTCAGATCCATGCAACAACTGTCCCACCGTCACAGAAATTTATGAAAAAATAGCTAATTTTAAGACAATGATATATCCCTCATCCGGACTCCAATTTGACTGATTTGTTTTTTGAAATTGGGTGTTTTCTCAAGAGGATCTCATATCTGCATTTTTTTTTCCAAAATTCCCCACAAAAAACTGCGAAAATTTACTGGAGGTCTGCCGTCCACGAATTGTCGTCAGAAACACTTCTACAACACAACTGATTTTAGATCAACAATATCTCCCTCATCTGGACTCCGATTCGTTTGATTTTTTTTGAATTTGGATATTTTTCGCAAAGAATCGAGATGTGTTTTTTTTTTTAAATTTTGCACCAGAAGTTTCAGATCTGATCTGCAAACTCGCCGCCCAAAAATTCCTTCAAGAAATGAAAAAAATGGCCCCCCTTTTCGCCCAAGAAAGTGATATGATACCACTTGTAGTAGATCTGACCTGCAAATATATGAAAATAGAAAATATGCCCAAAAATAACAAGATCGAAATACATAAATACTTCTCTTTACTAATGCTTCAAGGGTTTTGATTAATAAAGAGAATCATTTCTATATTTTGATCTTGTTATTTCTAAGCATATTTTCTATTTTCATATATTTGCAGGTTAGATCCACTACAAGTGGTATAAGAGCACTTTCTTGAGCGAAGAGGGGAAGCAATTGTTTTTCATTTTTTGCAGGATCTTTTGGGAAAAAAGTTTGTAGATCAGATATGAAACTTTTGGTGCATAATTTGCAAAAAAAAATAGCAAATCTGATTCTTTGCAGAAAAATACGCAAATTAAAAAAAAAATCAGCCGAATCGGAGTCCGGATGAGGTAGATATTGTTGATTTAAAATCAGCTGTATTGCTGAAGTTTTTCTGACGATAATTCGTGGACGGCAGATATCCGATAATTTTTTTGCAGTTTTTGTGCAGAATTTCAGAAAAAAAGATTGTATATCTAAGCTCCTCTTGAAAAATTACCCAATTAAAAAAAAAACTGCCGAATTGGAGTCCGGATGAGGGAGATATTGCTAATTTAAAATCAATTCTTTTTTTTTAGAAATTTTTGTGATGGCGGAACAATTGCAGCATGAATCTGAGTTTCCAGAGGCTCAGATCGAGATTTATATCTCACAAGAAGATGCAAAATGACCATTCCATTTCCAAAAACATGTTATAATAATGATTCTGAGTTATATTGATCAAGTTATACTCATTTTCAATTTTCACGAAAGTGATTTTTTTTAAAACCCTCTCTATCTTAGAGTTCTAACAAGATGATTTTTGCAGGAAAAGATGATGGCCCTATTATTGAAGAATTCATAAAAGTGGAAAAACGTTAGAAATTTTGGAAATCTTTAGTATGACTTTGTTTTAGAGATGAGACTGTCATATGCTGGAGCTCACTTGACAACAAGAAGTTGGTAAGCCTTCCTGAAGAAGAATTTGAAAAAGTCCTTTTAGATAAATGGTCTCATGCTAGAAAACAGGATAATGAGGAACCTAGGAGGTTATTTTCTGCTAGTATCTCCTTATTACAGGTTCAGGGATATATTCAAAAAGATAAGATCATTGTGTCTATCAATCCTAGTTGCGTTATTAATGTTCATTTGGCTAAAAGGGTGCAAGTTCCAACAAAACACATTGAAAACAAACAAGTTGATAATGAGGATGTTCAAATTTATAAAGATTTGAAGATTTCCATGGATGAATATGTATTGCATTCTGATTTGTATGCTTAAGATATGGATAATGTAGATGTTGTTTTTGGATACCCTTGGATGGAATATGTTGGTACTATCAATATTAATGTGTAGAAGAAATTAATGAAGCTTTGGTATAAAAGAAGAAAATTACATTACAAGATATTTCCATCAATAAACAGGTAGAGTCCAAGGAGGATGAAGCAAAAAATGTTGTAGGTACCGACACATCAGATGAGGAGTCCGTGGTTGAAGTAATACTGAAAGACAAGAAACGATCACAGGCACCACAACCAGTACCAGATACCAATCAGGCTCCATTATGTGGTGAATTAAAGAAAGATACACCTTTGGTTAAAATTTCAACATATCACCACCCACATCACCCAACAAGAAAACAACCAACAACATGGCAACAAATTAGAAACAAGGAAAACAACCCTTGCACGATAGATAGAGAGGTGCGACAATCCACCCACAACACATCAACACAGAGGAACTGCCAAGATAAACTCCCATCTCAAGCGAGCGAGGCAATGGCTATATCGAGTAATCACCTTTCTCTTGGATGGCTAGATGCACGTGCATGGTACCAATGGACTAGTCTTTTGAGTAGATCTTATTATTTGTGTTCTTCTTATGTTTCGAGGATGAAACATGTTTAAGGGGCGTGGAATGTAGTATACCTAGGGCAGAAATTATGGGGTACTGAGGGAGGTACCAAAGGGAATAATGTAATAATGTGATTGGTCATAGTCAATAAATAAAGTGGTTTACTCACATCATGTAAGGGACCACAAGTAGTTAGGAATAATGAAATAAGCCCATGTTAATGTATGTATGGTGTTGAGAGACCCATGGTAATGACCCATGGTATTTTATATATGTATGGATCATTACCATGGGTGTTAAGAGAGGCTTCATACATACAATACCATGGGTCATTACCATGGGTCTCTCAACACCATACATACATTACTATGGGCTTATCACATTATTCTTAACTACTTGTGGTCCTTTACATGATGCGGGTTAACCGTTTTATTTATTAAATATGGCTCATCACATTATTACATTATTCCCTTGGGTACCTCCCTCTATACCCCATAATATCTCCCTAGGTATACTACATTTCACTCCCCTTAAAACTGTTTCCTCATAAAGGGAATAAAGATAGAAGTTATGAGGAGTGACGAGGTACAAAAATTTTGACCCATTGAATTTCTCAACCACTATTTGCTCCATATTTTAAAATAAGCAACTACTGTAAAAAATTATAACCTCTTATACTAACTCTATTGCGTATGGACCTTGTGGTGGATCTCATCACTGCCTTTCTCCCTTATGAAAAAACACAACTTTAAGACCGAAGCGACAACGATGAAGAAGTTTATGAAGGTGTCATCTTAAAAAAATGCTCGTAGAATATCATTTTTCATTGCAACAAATAGCATGGTAGAGAGTGGAATTAACAATTGACATGCTTTCTTATATTTAAATGAGAATAAGTTCTCTTATTGAGAGCAACTATGGCTGGATTGTGAGAACTAGGTTTTTGCGTGGATATCAACTCATTCAATACCATCTTCTGAGAACTGACATCTTTTGCAAGTGCTTTTGATGCTGCAGTTTCAGTGCTTTAATGGTGTTTTGTTAAGGTTACTTGAATACTAAAAATATAATTCAATATTTTGTAATAAGGCGCTCTGTGCTATGTTGGAGGAGAACGATTTGATCTTCAATACATAGTGGATTGTGAATATTGTGAGCTCTGTGTCAAAGTCAGGTATGAAAATTTGAAAATGAGATTGTAAGGGAGCCGTGAACAAACTGCTATTACTGTTACCATTAAAGAAACAAGGTTTTTGTTCGTTGACAGGAAGTCGTGAGCAGAGCTGCAATTTTTTTTTTGGCTTGGATTATTTGTGAAGGTAAAAACACTTATTATTATTGTATTAATTTATGTTCATAGTTTATTTGGAGTAACTTGAGAGGGCTATTAAATTCGCTTGAATGCTTTATGTAAATAAATTTTCACTCCTACACAATGAGCTAAATAGCTCATTATGCGAAGCTCCACATTCCCACACAAACTCGTTCCCTACCCAACACATTACCATTCTTTGTACAAACTCGTTTCACATAATTTCTGCATGTTTATAGCTTAGGCTATCACTGTTACCATTAAAGAAACAAGTTTTTGTTCGTTAAAAGGGAGTTGTGAGAAGAGGTGTGAATTTTATTTTTTATGCAAGAGCAGAGTTCCTATTAACACTAATCTATGCGCAAAACTTGAAATAGGGGATTTGGACTATAACCAAAAACTTAATTATTCCGATTAAAAAACCAATGGTAATATTTTTTGACATAACTATTATTTAGTAACTATTAGTACCAAGATAATTTTATATTATTGACATAACATAAATGTTAAAATTGATATTTAATATGTTTTAATAAATATTAGATATTAGATTAATTATCAATATAAAAAAACCAAAACCTTATTAGGATATATATGCTTAGATATTCCTATTAGAAATAGTGTATACATTATTAATACAGACTGAGACATTTTGTATAATAATAGCAACAATAAATAACATATTACTAATGATAGTCAAATGCTAATATCAACAAAATAAAACTAATATCGGATAGGGGAGTATGTTAATATATTTCTTATTTATATATAATGCTTAACGTGTGCGTGTTTATATATATATAAAATAAAAATAAAGAACATGTTAACTTTACTTACTCCACCAAATGGCATGACCTTGGTTTGGACTATTTGCGAAGGTTAAAACACTTATTCTTGTTTTATTGGTATTGATTAGTATCATAATTAGAGTCCCCTAGTATTAATTAGTATCATAATTAGAGTCCCCTAGTATGCTAATTAAGATACTATGCTATTGCAGCAGAATTGTGACAACATGTTGTCGAAACTATTGCATTGTTCACGTGGAGTCATTTTTGGAAAAATTAAAAATATTCATTTTTCTGGTCAACAATCTAATAATTAGATACGAAGAGAACGTCCAAGGCCCGACTTCCGTTCCCATCTATTCACACTACGTGGGCAAGAACTTCATCACAACTTTATTCGGACCTTCACTTTCATTCTGAATAGAGATTATGAATGGGTCAGTGGACTTTTTACTTATTTTTGTAATTTCCTAGAGATTTTTTTTTAAAGAAACATACTATGATACTAATATGATCTATAAAATATAATAGAAATATTCTACTATATTAGATCTAATAAAATGATTCAAAATCTATATTTAGAAGGTTAAATTCTTTTATATTTCAATTTTGTTAATTACTTATTTTGTGATTATGTATGAAATAGATAAAATGTGGAAAATAGAGAACAACAAATATAATCACACACCATCCACAATGAATACAAATAATTGCACTAGAAATCCCTTATGGTAGGGAACCAAACTAGAAGGTGAGGCCTCTCTTCTCTTAATAATAATGCAAGTACAAATGAGAGTGCACTCTCTATGGAGGTACCTAAGACACGTGACTTGTTATATTGCTGCATAATACTCACCTCATTTTCCTTGCTTTCTAATTACCACTTGCAATTTCTCTGCTTTATTATGGAACAAGGCACAATAACATAGAATCGAACCTTTGCTTCTCCTAGTGGCCTGATATTTAACATGTCCCAATAGCCATCTAGAGGTAATTTTTGACTTCCTCAATCCTAAACTAGTGATAACGTTCTTTAATCTTCTAGATACTTCTTGAAACCACATGCATGGCTAGCCCCACACATGTGAGTAAGGGGCATGAAGTGGAATTCACTTATACCATGGTGGTCAACTAAGTATGTCAACTTGTGGGAGGCATAATGGGAGGCATAAATTTCTCCTACGAGCTCCGATTTAGGCTATTCTTACATTAATTTAGATGAAAATTAATATAATTATCCTATTTAGATCACAAATTTATACCATCTATCTTTTCCATAAATACCATCCATCATTTCTAGATATAGTATGTGTTTTCAAAACATCAAATGACCTAGCCATAACTAACTTTTATTCAATTAGTTGATTTAAAGGTCTTTGGAATTGACCTCTTAAACTTCAACATTTTTCCAAGTGCCTCATTCCCATCTGTCAACCTTTACATGTTATGATTTCTTCTAAAGACTTCTGGGCTTAAGGGTGTACAAGTGGCATGGTGGGATGAAAATATATTTAGTTGAATTTCCTTCAAATTGTTTACTACTATACATCTTTTTGTCAACTTATGTCTTTGTAGGGCTAGATTGAATTCTTCCCAAGGATACTTTAGTTCATAAAACAAATGGAGATTGAACTTTCTTCCCTTTTCTTTTGTATTTTAGAGCTCGACCAAAGATTAGGATGAGGATCAAAATGCCTCTTGAAATGCATTTGGATTCACTTTTGTATTGAATTTTATGCATATTTCATGACTCAAGAGTGTTGAAGGAAATGTAACTAGGTTTGGTCTTCATAAATGGTCTTTTGATATTTGTATTTA
>APFE030499805.1:0-23230 GCA_000404065.3 Pinus taeda | reverse complement strand
CCTTAAGATTTTGACCCATCAATAGAACTTATCCTTCTCCTTGCACTCAGGTTCCTTCTTCATTCAGATCCAGATCTGCATCATAACCCAATCACAGTATTCCAGATTTAGCACTTTATCAGATATTCAATAATTTAGATGATCCCTTGCCAAATGATCTCCTTCCTCTTTTATAGCCTTAGGCCTTTCACAATACCACGGTCCAAAAACCATAACAATTCAATACCATGGACCCAATACTTGGGATCAACACTTATGACAAGATACCATGGCCCAAAACGATAGGTTCAAATACCAAGGACTAAATACCACGGACCAAAAATAAGTTCTCCCACATGTACGTGATTTTCCTTGCATGAAAGTGCATGTATACGCATACGCGCCTTGGGAACGTCCAACCCGCGTGTATACACAGCTTCGTCAAAGTGAACCTGCGTATATATCTTTTTCTTCTTTCTGAGTGCCTGAACTGTGATCTGTCACTAGAGTGAGTTGCCATCAAGGACAACACCTATGCCATAGCGCCAAACCTGTGCCATAATGCCAGCAAAGAGTAGGCAAGATGATCGACATTCTTTGAGGGATGGGAACCCGAGACAAGAATAGTCCTAGAAGGTCATACTCAGTGAACAGTCGGGTGGGTATGTACCTTGAGAGACAATGATTAAGGTGTCTATAAGTAATTGGTCTCACCAACATTGTGCTTTGATTTATTGAGAGATAGAGCTGTCAATCAAGGCCTTGCTGTGGAAACAATGCTGGTTACTATGATGCTATAACAGATGGATTGCCAATCGGTTTCTCTTGTGTGATTTTTTCAAGATTGAAAAATAGCCAAACACCTTGTAATGTTGTATGAATACCTCCCTAGTTAAGAGGGAGTGTTGAAGGAAATGTAAGTAGGTTTAGTCTTCATAAATGTACTTTTTATATTTGTATTTATTCAAGAAAAGAAATATTGTTTTTATAATATATGTCAATGGGTTTCTTGCTCATTGAAATAGGTCTAGCACAAGTTAAAGTGCTATAGGTGAGACAAATAGTCAAAAGAAAATGTTGAATACCTTAAGGGCATGTTGCATCATGTATACGTTTGTATAGAAGTCAAAGAATACTCATCCAAGAAAATTCAAGTCTCATCCAAAGCAAAGGCACCATCAATGAGTCTCCTCCAAGCATGTGACACCACCAAAGAAGCCATCCGAAGTAAGCATAACAAGTCAGCCTGCCTACAGTCTTCAAGTCAGCCTAAAAGGAGGGACAAACCTCTATATATAGAGGCTGCCCACTCCCTCATAATGTCATAAATTACCTCTGAAATAAATGATAAAGGAAGACCGGAAAAGTGTAAAGAAAGATGAAGTAGAAGGAGCCTCTAGTGCAATGAGGAAGGAGAGACCTAAGCCAAAGTTGAAGGGAATTTTTTTAGGGTGAAAAGCAGTCACACATGCGAGAAATAGAGGATAGTTTTTGGTCACTACAATAGCAAGATAAAAATCATATATATCTCATGATTTGGGCTAGTAACCTAGGCCTATAAGTCCTCCTACTCAAGTGAAGAAGAGAGTCTCTCAAGTGAAGGAGAAAGGATCCAAATAATAGGGGAAACTTCCCACACGTGCGAGAAATTAGGGTTGCTGTGCTGCCATATCAAAGTCTGCAACTACATGTCAAGAAAGGGCTCGGTTGGAGGAAGGATAAAGTAGTCTTAATGTGTAAAGGAATTTACTAAGGAACAAATAGGAATATCTCTTATAGAATATACCTAACAAGGACTACTATCAGTTGCCCAAAGAAGGATAAAGTGATGGGGAACAAAGCGTAGGAAGAAGGAAGACTAAGTGCCGGGGAACAAAGTGCATAAAGGAGGAAGGAATTGACTTGTGCTTGGAGGACATTCTAGTCAAGGGTCTAAGGTTTTTCATTTACCAATAAGAAGCTTCAATACGAGAAATTTACCAAAGTGTTTTCCTCTCAAGAGAAGAGAGGTTTTGGCCCGAGCAGAGAGCCAACATCTTGTGTTATTGTTTGTATGTTTTTGGTAGTAGTTTGATGAAGTACACACACATGAATTAATAATAAGAAGAAGAAGGCTAAGCTAACAAGAAAAAGTAAAAAGACTCCACAAATTTTTATCAAGTCAAGAAGAATCACACTACACCTAATTGCCCTAGATTCTTCAACAAAGAGGAGCTTAAGACATGGATGGAAATTGAGACCATACTGCCTCCAAAAACGATTGAGGGTGTGATATTTGTCCATATCTTGATACATTTTTGAGTTAGAAAAGGAGAGAAGAATGAAGCTAATTTTCATTTTGAAATGAATAAGAGTTTACCATGTGGAATCTACCAATTACCTTTTGTTTTTTAAAGTATTATGTTCATTATTATTTGAACATGAGATGGGTTCCAAAAGAAGCCCCCCTTGATTATTTGATGATATTTTTGACTTGTCATTACACTTTATAGCTTTCACTTATAATAATATTTCAATGTAAGTAAAACCGTCTCTTGAGAACCTAGTGAAATATGGGTTCTTTCCTTAAAGGTTAAGTGAAAAACCATAAGGAAGACTTGAAATTTTTCACTCTTAACAATTTTTTTTTGTATCTTTATACTGATGTTAAGAGTTACAATATGATAATTGAATTTCTTATATTTGATGATCATAACCTCTATCTTATTAGTGTTTATTGACATATCATCTATAACATAAAACATTGAGTTTTTAGTTGCTTGTCAAAACCAAAGTGGCTATTTCCAAAAAGAGCGATATCATAAATATAAAGAACAATGGTGATGACATCAAATTCAAAGTAGTACAAACAACACTTGTTTCTTCTACACAAAATTTATTTTTATAGATTTGATGATCATAGCCTTTGTTTTATCAATGCTTATAGGTATACCAAAAATATCGACAAAAATCTTTGAGGTCAATATTGGAGGGGCTACTCACAAGTATTATATCATCAAGGATGGTGACGGTGATTATTCTTACCAAAGTAATGCCAAGAAGCTTTTTATTCCAAACACACTTCTAATATGTTTTAGTCCAAAGGTGTTGTCCAAAACTTAGGATCGAAGAAATGTGCTTCCTACAACCTATGATGGGGGAGATCTAGGGAGATGTATTTTAACGTGGCACGAATAAGACAAATATAAATATTAATATTAAAATAAAACTCAAATTAGACATAGACACACACACACACGCACATCATCCTCAACCTTGAATTTTTTTAAATTTCAAGAAGGATAATATTTCAAACCTTGGGTATAAAGGAAAAGTACGATTTTCCAAGCCGGTGTTAAGTTTCTTGACCACCACTAAATTTATATATTTAAAATAAGTCTTGACTTTCTTCGTAACAAAGTCTTACTTGTGATTTAGAATGTTATGCAATTGCGTACTCCAACTTTAGTGGGTTGATATTCTTTGTAGATGCAAGCACTTTCTTACTGATTAATTCAACCACAAATTGCTCATTATTACTTTCTTGAATTATTACATGAACTGTAAGCACATTCTCTAAGATGTATCTTCCTCTATGACTATAGTAAATGAATATTTACAAATGCTTATAACCACACATAATTATTGAAGAATAGTTTACTATAGGGTAATTATATTCTATTACATTAAAAAAGTACTCCATTACATTAGAGATTTTCGTCATATCATCTAAATTGTATGACTACCATATATCTTAAATTATGAGCAAAATTTCCATACAAATGAAATCAACAGATAAAACCTAAAAATGTCTCATGACATGCATGCACACACCACACTATACTATAGTGCACTGAAACCATTAGAAAATCATTCTTTAATATCTTTTCATTATGATACTTAGAAAGTATTTGTATTCTTAGATACTTTGGCAAGTATACATCATAAAGCGATCCTAGCATGTAACAACAAAGATGTTTATTCTATCAATGAAAAATCCATGGTTCTCAAATTCCCAACATCAAATATAACTACAAAAATAAAAATAGTAAATGATGTCTCTCATGCTTTATTCAAAAATATAGAAAGCATTAAAATACTTGGTATCAAAGATAAATAATTTTTGAGAAAATGGGATATTAGGTATATAGAGCCTGGAAGACACTAAACTATTATCAACCTAGAAGATGTGTGTTTGAATTTTAATAGATCACCTAACTTTGAGTTGACGAAGGAATCACTATTATTCTTATGGATGGTGGTGAATTTTTATTTCTCATGTAAATGGAAATTTGGTCATTTTCATTTTAGCATAACATTTTTGGTAGCCAATTTTTTACCCAAAACATGAAATTCTTACTCAACCCTAGTTATTCCAATGCAACATGAGAGAGTTTCTAACCAATTATAGTGAGAGATGTATATGCTATTCACCTCTTTCCTCTTTAAAGGTGTTAGTGTTATCGGGAAATCTAGTGTCCACTCGGAGCTGCTAGTTCCACTAAGATGGGTAGCTATCTTAGAAACAAACAAACCAAAACTACTTTCACTTTCCTTTATGAGAAGTAGATAAGAGAGGAACAAAGGACACCAACCTCAGTCTTGCGCTTGGTTCCTCTCCCTTCTGACAAATCTTTGCCGCTCCTTCTTTGCTTACCTAGCTTCAAAGAGCACCTGTGGAATCAAAGCAGCATAATACTATCGAAGAACATAGATCTATAATAATAAATAATATAGGACCAGATATATATTGACCACACAAATGCATATATCATCAAACATACAAGAATGTGGAGGAAAACTTGAATAGCTGTATTAAGATCAAGAATAGCAAAGAGGATTACAACCCATTGTTCTGACCCAACGTCATCCTCCTAGCATGAAAGCCCTTCTTCACCTCATGAAAAGCTTAGACCACCCAACACTATGATATTGCACCAGGAAACCAACATCACTTCCTTACAAGATACAAGATTCTAGCCTCTGGATTTCTGTGATGAGGGATCCATATATAGATGATTGCAGGGGGGTGAGTCAGCTTTTGGGATTTTGATTAGTGTCCTCTCTCTGATAGTTCTTGATTCCACTTGGAGATTGATGATATCTTACTCATCCCTGGGCGAATTCAGAGAGGCAAGTGTCACAGGAGAAGTTTCTGGAAGATTCCATAATCATCCACCTTGCAAACTGTCTCTGCCATTTGTCTACTCTCGCCCATCGCACCCTACAGAAGGGCTTTCTAGTATGCATCGCACTTTTTTCACTGAGCAGCTGAGATGCATCGCACCTTTAGCACTGAGCAGCCTATATGGTCCAGTTTTGACCAGTTCCGAGCAGTTTTCCATGGAGAACTTCTGGGAGATGATGTAGTTAGTTGACCTTGTCCCTTTAGGGTGTGAAGCAACACTTTTAGGGACTTAGAAGCCCTTGGTTTATGGACATGTATGATTGGGGTTGCAGTGCCCAACAATGTCTATAACAGTTATCATAAGCATTTAGAAGTAGGTGCTCTTCAAAATTCCAACAATATATGTTGGATTGTAGAGCACAAAACTCTTTTAATGGATTTAATAATTAATGAAAATGCAAGTTCTATATTCTTAATATCATTGTTGGTCATTGGTTAGGTCAATGCTTCAAAAATCATTAATGAGTAACGCATGGGAGACTACATAATTCATTTTTTCCATCTTCAAGGGGAGATAAATATGCAATAAACCTTTCCAAGCAATAAATACTTTTTTTTTTTAACAAGGTCAGGTAGTTGATATATTATCAAAAGCTTTGATGGAGCAAGCTCCTATTACAATCCACTGTAACATGATAAACATCTAAGCCATGAGATAGGATTGCATTCTCTTCTCCTAAGATTGTGTTCAAAACTTCATGTATTTTTATGAGTATTCTAGTATACTACCTAACAAACTAACCTTCGAGAAAGATAAATTTACATGTCATGGATTCTCTGATAGATTTTCATGGCTTGTAGACTGATTTCTCTTGAGTTGGCTGGTTCTTCTTGTCATAATTGACCAAGTTCCCTCCTTCATTGCTCGTAGTGTTATTTTTGTAGTATGCCACTGCTTCTTCTAGATGTTTGCATTTGGTTTTCAGTTACATGATTTCTTCTTTCTGCATTGCCATGTTTCTTTTATGGAAACTATACTACATTCTCATTTCATTTCTGACATCCTTGAGTGACTCTTGCAGGCGTTGGATCACGAATGTATTCGCTTTGCATGCTGGGCATGCATCATTCCTTGCTACCTTTTCAATGGGGTTGGATTCCATTTGATTTTTTTGCTTGGTCTTCCTTTGGTTCTGCTTACTACTCCTTGTTTTGTTGTGCTTCTTTGATTTTGTATTGCCTGAGATACTTCTTCTTCTACTGATGTTGAGCGCTTTCCTTTTGTCACACATAGGAATCGTTGGATATCGGAGATCAACGGACGAGGTTGTCAGATGAATAGTGGCCAAGATTAAATCGCGTAGATTGGAATCAAGGGGTGAACGGTGGAGATTAACCAGAAGCACTAGTGGAAGAGGAATCTGGAGGAGCCGTCCCAGCTGTCGATGGTTGAAATCTACGGTCATTGGGCACGAACAAGTCCGGACGTTAACCAAGAATAAAAGTGTATTTATCTGCGGAAATGGTATTTCGAGCAGGGTAGGAACCATAAGTGGTAAAAAGGAGTGGTCGCCCGATTCCGCTAACCGAGCGACACGTAGCAGCGGAGGAGAGAGAGAAAACTGCTTTTCAGGCGGGTATTCTCTGTGCTTTATATCTACCCAAAATTGATGTGAACCATCAGATACATTGAGTACAGATCAATGATGGAGGATTGTCGCACAAGTTTTATTGATTAGGCTATGCGATAACCGTCGGATCGAGCACCAGATCAATGGTCCTGATTTGTTCGAAGGTCAGAGAAAGGAAGGAGCAGTGCTACAAAAATGGCTTGGGAGTGCGGACCCGTCGATAATTATAGTTGTAGAATTGAGGCTTCTGTGATCCATTATAATTGTAAAAAGAGCTTCTGCATAAATCACATAAAAAGATCATTGTCGACGCGTTTCGAACCAACCAGTGTGGTTCATCGTCAGGACAAGTTGAAGAAACAGATCTGGCCTAGCAAGTTAAATAGACTGAGCAGGGACTCCAACGGCTACATAACAACTATATTTGACTTTAGGACCTAGGTCATAAATATATTAATAAATTTAATCTAATTATAGTTGCTGGTGAATGTTTTTTTGAAGTTTGGTTTAAGCGCTTGGTCGGGTTTTTCCCATGTATTCCAACAGAGTTGAAGTCCCTGTGAATGAAAGAATTGAAGGAAGATCAAAATCTAGTTATAACAGTCAGGGAGGAGGGCTGCGATAATGGGAGGGGCAGATGGAGGGCGTGGATGCTCCGAAGGGCTTTGCATTGTAATGGATCACTGAGTGGAGGGAGTGAAGGGAGTGAAGGGATACAGGGTGAGCGAGCTGGGTAAGAAGAAGGGTGGGGGCTTAAGATGAAGTCTATGCGTTGAACAAAGGAAACGCTGCTGGCTATTAGAGAAGACAGGGAGGGGCTTTGAAACCAAAGTAACACTATACTAACATGGAAAATGAAAATTTCTTCGCTAAGATGCTGCTGCGATTTTTGTGAATGCACCCTCTATTCTTATAGTGCTTTAACGCAGCCCGAGACCTGCCTTCGATGAGATAGATTGCAAAGTGGTTCTTGTGACCAGGATTGCAATCGTCCTTCCTGCTGTTGCTCATACGAGAGTATGAAGTTTCATGATTTTTCCTTTGCATTCCCGTGTTTTCCTGGCTATTACTGCATTGATATATCCTTTGTTGTTTTGTGACTGTTTTTTTTTTTATTTATTTCTTTTATCATTGTGATTTTTCCCTTGGTTTTGGTGAGATTTATACTTGTGATTTTTTGTTGATTATTAAGGAATAGAGTTGTGATATTCCTCTTGGTTTTCATGAACATGCCCTTCATTTTTTTCCACTGCTTGGTTTGCAAAATAATCCACCCGTCGATTGTGAATTCTCAAGACACGTCTGAAGATTACATCGCCAGAGCCTTCCAAGTTCTTCCCGATTCTTCTAAAAATTCTATTCATGAACTCATTGCTTGGATTTTTGTTTCTTGCCATTGCCTCTATTATTATGGTTGAGTCTCCTATTATGATAGGATTTTGAATTTCTCTTTTTTTATTTATTATTCTTGTTCCCATCAACAAGCTGTATGCTTCTGCCTTATTATTTGAGATTTGTCCCAGTCCCCATTCATATGTGACATTTTCTTTCCCATCAGGATCGAGGATTATTCCCTTGCCCTTGCCTTTTCTGGATTATGCTTTGAGGCCCCATCAAAGTATAGATAGTATCTATTTTGATTTTTCCTCTAGTTTGTCAGTTCCTCTTCACTCATTCTTATTTTCCATATATTTCCTGAGTTTATATTCCTTTGTCCTTTTTGTCCATTATTATTTATTATGGCTTTGCTGAGCCAATCTCGCTCTTCCTGTTGAAGAGTGTTATAATCTGTTGGTGTTGTTCCTTTGACATTGAGGATTTCAGAAGTTAATCCCCACGTTTTTGAGAGGGTCTTCCCTATCCTTGGAATTTGATTTTTGAAAATGCACTTGTTTCGTGTCAACCAATTTTTCCAACATAGAACTACTGGAATGCACTTCCATATTCTCTGGATTGTTACTTTCTTCTTTGTTGTGTATGGATAGGCCTTCTCAAAGGTTTGAAGAAAATCCGGGAAGGGATTTTCAAATTTTATTCTTATTTCCAATGGACTTATCTGGTGCTACCAACATTCTTTGGCAAAAAGTGCATTCTTGGAATAAATGTTGTATATTTTCTTCAGCTTGCATGCATAATGGGCATCGTGTTGGGCCTTGAAATCCTTTTTTCTAAAAAATTTTCACTGGTCAATATTCTCCCTTTTAAAAGAGTCCAAATGAACATTTTGATCTTAGGTAGACTTTCTGATTTCCATGCTATTTTCCAAGAATCCCAGTCTTGTTGATTTGGTTGTTCTTGAAGGATTTTATATCCAGTCCTAACTGTGTAATGTCCATTGCTTGGGTCCCAAAGATAATCATATTCCTCATCATGGTGGATTGGCACTGCCCCTTTTAGGAGCTACCTGATTTTGCTCCATTGCCCTTCTAGATCTGCCGGAATTGCTGAGATTTTCCAGTCTTGCCACTCCTTTTGGTTCCATTGAGATTGAGTGTAAAGTATTGAAACCTTTACCTTTCATCCACTCTTGTATGTCTTCAATTTCTGGATGAGTTTGTAGTGGTTCTTTTCCCATGATTCTATCCTCCCAAATTGAAATTGGTTTTCCATTGCCTGGAATTTTAGAGATGTATCTACTCATTAATGGAATTGTTTTTTAAACCAACTTCCATGCTTGGGTGCATTGTCTTATTGGGATATTTCCATTAAGTAGTCTTTTCCTGGTGCCATCCATGTATTTTGATATAAGAGTCTTTTTCCACCAGCTCTCTTTTCCTGTAATTAGTCTCCATACTATTTTCATTCCTAGTGCTGCATTCATGAGCCCAGGTATTCGTATTGATAGGCCTCCTTGTTCATAAGGTAGTACTACTTGCTCCCACCCGACCAGGATAAATTTTTTGTTTTCTTGCTTTCCCCCCTGCCACAAAAATCTTCTTAAGATTAACTCCATTTGTTTGTGGGCACTTGCTGGGGCCATGATTATTGCATATTGGTAGATAGGTAGTGTTGTAAGGAGTGCTTTGATTGGTATTACCCTCCCTGCCATATTCAACCACATCATACCTCAACCTTATATTTTGTTTTTCATTTTTTCAAATTTTTTAGTCCATATTTCTGTCTTCATGTTCTCTTTTGAGATTGGAAGTCTCAGGTAAAAGAAATGTGTCCATTTTTCCTGTACAAGGAT
Source organism: Pinus taeda (assembly GCA_000404065.3). NCBI lineage: Eukaryota > Viridiplantae > Streptophyta > Pinopsida > Pinales > Pinaceae > Pinus > Pinus taeda. Next base: position 13,323 of record APFE030499805.1, on the reverse strand, counting down.
GTCTAAGATTTGTGAGATCCTTTGGATAATTATGGGAGGGGTATTCCATCCATATATCCTGCATTTTGTATTGTTTAATAGCCCACCTGAAACCTATAAAAAATCATCCAGAATTTTTTTGAACCTCCTTGCTATTATTGTTGATTCCCCTCCCAGTAGCAACGTGTCATCAGCAAAGAGTGAGTGGTTTATTATTTTTACTTCTTTTGCTATTCTGATCCCTGTGATATTTCTTTCCTTTCTTTGTTTTTCCAGAGCCCTGCTTAATGTTTCCGCCATTATAATATATAGGGAGGGAGAGAGAGGACAACCTTGCCTAAGGCCTCTTGTGATTTGAAAGAAGTCACTGGGCTTTCCATTTATGAGGGGGACAATCCATGGAGTAGAAATGCATGGCTGTATGACTTCCATTATTTCTCTTGAGAATCCAAGTTTCTGAAGGACAACCATTAGATATGGATGGCTAACCCTATCAAATACATTTGCCATATCCATTTTGATTATGAGGCCTTTTTCTTGGCTTAGCATACTAGAGTGTACAACTTCCTGTACTATAATTACATTATCTATGATTTGCCTGTTGGGCACGAATCCTCCTTGATTTTCAGATATGATTATTGGAAGCACTTCGTTGATTCTATTTGCAATTATTTTTGTTATTATCTTACAATATGAATTGCAAAGAGAGATAGGGTGAAACTTGTTGAAAGTTGAGGGGTTTGCTTCCTTTGGGATTAGAGAAAGATAGGAGGATTTTGTGTTGCCTCCTATTTTTTTTTTGAAGACATCCTTCACTATTCTTAAGAAATCCTTTCTGATGGTATACCAATGAAATCTATAGAATGCTATTGTGAAACCATCTGGACCCGGGGCTTTGTCCGGGTGCAGGCTCCATATGGCTGACACTACCTCTTCTTCTGTGGGATCCTTGCACATTGCTACATTTTGATCTTTTTTTGTTTGTGTGCTTTAAGAAATCTTCACTTTCAACCATTTCTTCATTAGCTGAAAGTAAGTTTTTAAAGTGCTGATAGGTTGCTTTTTTTAGTTCCTCTTCACCTTTGACCTCTTGGCTGTTGACTTGTATTTTTTCTATTTGGTTTCTTGCTCTTCTGATCTTCATTGTGTTGTGGAAAAATGATGTGTTTTTGTCCCCTGCCTTGAGCCACAAACTTCTGGATTTCAATCTTGCCTCTTCTTCCTCTTTCCTGTTTTCCCTATATATTTCCCAAAAGATTTCCTTTTCTCTTAGATAATCTTGCTTGCCTTCTTCTTTGCTTTCTTTTTCAATTGCATGCTGTCCATTTTCTGCTGTAAATCCATTTTTTGTTTTGTTTTTGTTTTTGTTTTTCATTTGCTCTTGCCCATTCCTTTAATTTGATTCTTGTAGTTTTTAATTTTGTTGCCCAAATATACTGTGGTGATCCTGTTACTCTTGGCTCCCATGCTTCCTTGACTAATTCACTGATTTCTATGTTGCTGTCCCAAATTGAGCTGTATCTAAATGGGAGCGGTCCCTGGTTTTCCATTTTGCCCATGACTATTGTCACTGGTTTATGGTCAAATGTTGTGGTGTGCAAAATTTTTGATTTTATGGATTTGTGCACTGCTGCTATGTTTTCTTATATCAAAATTCTATCCAACCTTTCTTTTATGTTGCTTCTTCCCACTCTTTTATTTCTCCACGTGTATTTCCCGTTGCTTGGTGGGATGTCTATTAAATTGTGTTGTTCCATTATTTCTTCTAGGATATCCCTGGATGGGTCTCTGTGGTATGTTCCTCCAAACTTTTCTTCTATACTTCTTACCAAATTTAAATCTCCTCCTAGTATTATTTTCCCAGCTTGCATTTGTTTTAGTGCTTCTTTTATGGTGGCCCAACATTGCTCTTTTTCCTTGTAGTGATTTGGGGCGTATATATTTATGACACTGTACTTCTCTTTTGTACTGATGTGCATTAGATTCGTTTGGATCCAGTGATGATCGTTTTGTATTTTATTAATCCCTTGGTTTCTTTTTTCCATATTGTGCAAATACCTCCTAACGCTCCTGTTGCCTGTATTGCTTCCCCTTCATAATTTCTGATTTTTGTTGTTGTTGATATTTTTAGTTTCTTGGATGTTTGTTTTTGTCTCTTGAATCATAAGGATGTCTGGGTTTTCTTTTGCCAGAATGTCTCTTGTGGAATTTTCTTTGACGGATGATCCCATTCCTTTGCAATTCCAGGAGACCACTATCATTATTTTCTTGTTGGGTGGTGCATGGCTCCTTTCCCTCTTTGTTGGCTTTTTTTGTTATTTCCTGTACTCCTTCCTAAGAAGGTTTCCATAGGTAGTTGTGTTCCTAATGCCATTTCCTTTGTTGCTGCTTCATCCCTGAGTTCCTTGTTTGTCTTTCTTCCTCCTTTTTTTGATATTCTACAATTGGGGGTGCTTCCTTTGACTGCTTTCTGGTTAGGATTCTATCTAATGGGGGGGTGTGGGGGGGAGGGGTATGGATGTTTGATACCAGAGGGGATGCAAGGGGGTTGGGGGTATGTTGTAGGGATCTAGATCTTGGTCCAGGGGATAGGGGGGCTGAAGGATCTAGAGGCTCAAAAGGATTAAGGCTAGCAAGAGGATTATTGTCTTCTTGTGGTGATGGAGGGTGGAGATCAGAGGATGTGGAGGGCTGCGACGAAGATAGATTTGGTTGTTTGTGGACTGTCTTCTTTCTTTTAACCTGTTCCCATTTGTTTTCCGGATCTTCACTCTTTTCATTTTCATTTTCTTTTTTTTTTGTACATCTCTTTGGAAAATGACCATATTCGTGACATACCTTGCATTTGAAGGGGATTTGTTCATAATCCAGTTGTTGTATCTGCTTCCACTGGTCCACTTTGATTTTGATGGCTTATGGTAGCCCTTTCCCAAGATCCACTTCTACAGAGATTCTGGTGCATGCATGCATATTTTCCTTTGGTTCGTACTTGTCTATATATTTCCCAACTGCATTTCCTATGGCTTTGACCGAATCATCCCCCCAATAGTGAAGGGGAAGGTGTGGTAGTCTGACCAAAACGGGAACAACATTGGGTACATCCATTTCTGGATCGAAATTAGGCGTCCATCTGTTTAGATACAATCCCCTTGTATCCATAAAATAAGGTCCATTCCTAAATATCAGATCTCGATCCTCCTTGGTTTCAAAGTGAAAGGTGTAGTAACCTCTTTCACAAAACCTAATTTAGATTTTCCCATATATTGACGCCATCCAGTTCCTTTCTACCCATTTTTGCACAGTTTTGGGCGATGGCCATAACCTAGTGAACTACCTCACTAATCCACGCTATGCCAGAGAAAGTGCTGCTCTACGGGGAAGGGCAGGAGGGAGTGAGATTTCAGGAAAGTCTTCCAATATTTTAACAAACTTAGTGACTGATGGTCTGTTCTTTGCCGGGCCCATTGCAGAAATGAGAGAGGTGAAAGCTTTTTCCGTTCCTTCATTTTCTTGCTATTGATCTGAGAGAGGCTCTTCGTCCTCTGATGCATCCCTGGTGCTCAGTCCCCAGCAGCAGGAGGTTGCTGAGGGGCAGTTGCTGCTGTGTCCTTCTTGCTGCGTCTTCCGGCTAGGGCTGCGCAACTCCTTCAGCAAGCAACGCGATCCTTCAAAACTTTTTTTTCTCCATACTTAGTATAGTTGAATACAAGTGGTATTTTCTAAGGATGACTCTTTTTGTGAATGCTCAAATTCATCTAAAATGCACTTTAATGACAACATGTCTCTAATTCATCTTATCTAATTTTTTTTAATAAGTTAGTACCAAGTTGAAATTTTTTTTCCTTTAATTTTTGAATAAGCTATCAAAACCAATTATTCCTAGCATGTGATTACATGAAGCAACTAGTTTTGTTATTAAAATTATACTTACATGCAAGAAACAATCCCTACTATGTTAGGTAACTCTTTACAGAGAAACAATATTTGTAATACAAGTAAATGAATAACAATAAAATTCAAAGCATAAACCCTTCAACATAAGTTACAACTCTATAACCTAGGATTGTATTACTTCATCCATATCAATAGAGAATATTGCAAGAGCTGTGAGGGGCCCAAAACTACATGTGTGGTATGGACACAAATCAATAATGTACCAAAATCCAAGTATCAAATCTCCCTCCTAATATAATGACTTCTTTAATGTAGAGTAAGTGCTTGCTAAAAATATGTGAAAGTCATATCCATCCATGAGTATCCTTATCATCCTCAAAAGAACAATTTTTAGTGGTTTATGAACTGTTTCAATTTATTATTTCAATAGTAGAAATCAAGCATTGGAATACATTTGGAGAGGACAAAGATTACATATTTGAGAGAACTTCATAAATAAATTTCTTTGTATTTCTATAAAGAAATCCAAATTTCTTTTCAATAACTAGCTCTTCAATATGTTAATGCTTATAACAATATTGTTTACCTTGAAATAATATTGTTTTTTGGAAAATATCCCAAACATATCAACATATATACCAAAGAGATAGTGGTGGCTTATACTACATCACAAAATTTACAATATAACTTATAATTCCATAATGAGGTTTCCCATTGTTTAAATGAATAGAAGTTTGGAGTAATGACAAACTATTTATTTTAAATCAAATATTTCTAATGTGAACCTATAAGAAACTATACTCTAGTGTCCTTTAAAAATACAACTTAGCAATGTAAATTATGTATGCATAAATTGCAAATATAACCCAAATATCATGTTATGATATGAACTATTTCATTAGTTATATTTATTATTTATAGAATCACAAACTATGTTTGGTTGTTACCTTTAGATCTATATTGAGTTTAAGACATAATTTACCATCCCTCTTTGCAATCCAATATCGAGGGTCTCTTCATTGTATATTTTAACAATTGAGCAACATGGAGTGGCACACTTTGCAAGAACATGATAGATAGTGCTAGTAAAAATAGATAATGATAAATGATAGGTAGGAATTACATAGCACTATCTATCATGTGACATTAGATCCAAGTCCACAATTTCTTCCGAGATGATTTAATTTGTTCAATGCAATAACTATAAACAATAAAGCCAACACTGACAGTAAATTAATTTTTGACCATATCCATCATAATAATTGACCCAATTGACCACTAATGCTGGATAAAATCAATGTGCTCAACCTTTTGGACCATATCAGTGCCACTACTTCAATGTTCAATAATTAATTGCTTTCACATCAACAATCACAAACATATATGGATACATATTGGATGCACATCCATGTAATGTTCCATTTGACAAGGATTGGAAGGGTTTGATGGATCTATACAAATTGGCCATTTAAAGGAGAATTGGTACAACCCTATGTAGGATGAGTAATGCCACATGTTTCTCCAGTGGAAGCAGGTTCAAGTTCTAGGCCACCTCAGCGCCAACCACAACCATAGGTACCAACTCACTTAAGGTAGCCACCACTAGCATCCCATGCAAGTAATGTGCATTTTTCTAGCTAGGGCATGAGCAAGATAGAGAAGGAGAGACCCACTACAGTCAAGGTAGATGGGACTTACCCTATAGCTAGAAGCATCTAACATATTATATCTAGAAACTTCTAGAAGAAGTTAGTTTCAAAACAACTAGTTGTTTGTAAGAGATTCATCGTGGTTACTAAATACCACTAGTGGCTTAGGGTTAGGGTGTTGCATCTTTAGAGGCTATATATAGGCCTCATTTTGATGTAAAAGGGGATAAATTCTAATGTACTAAAGCTTTGCTAAAAAATTTCTGGAAATTACTAGGATATTTTGAAGTTGTTGTAAGAGAGGAATTTTGAAGTATTTCTTGGGCAATCATTGCTCCTTTGTTTCATGTGATTCTGAAAATACATCTTGTAATTTAAATTTTACACAATATTAATACAATTGCAAAAGTTTTTTCATGGAAAATATTTTTGTAAACTTGATGTTTATATGGAATCTATCCGTGATTGTGTGAATAAAGAGAATTTAGAATCTGTAATGTTGCTTTCTTTAATTTTTTGGAATTTATCAAGATTACATGGAGTATCTTTGTTATTTTGGTAGACCTTCACATGGGTTGGAATAGAAGTGCATAAATTCAAATCACTATGTTTCCTACAACTAAATTAATAATCTCTCAATTGTTTCTTTGATATCAGTAGGCCAAGAATAGATTATGAATTTCCCACCTTGGTTTTTTGAAATTTGTTCTCAACATTTCCTATTTTCTCATTAAAACCCTCACAATTATTATGTCTAACCGAAGATGTATGAATGCTTGAATTTGAAAACATGTGGAAATTATACCTAACAACATACTTATAAATTGTTGGCACTTTCATACCTGAATTCCCATAAGAAATAAAACCCATAAAAACATAAAATGAAAACTTGATTTATCTTGTTGGAATCTATTTTCCATATTCTCTGTTTTATTAAAAAATCCCTACGTCAAATTCAAGGTGCACAGATACTCAAACATGAAGATACACAAAAATATAACCAACAAAATTAAAAATAAACTTTGGCACTTTCATATACATATTTTCCCACAGAGAAAAAATGAGTAAAAACACAAATAAAAAAAAAAATTAGATGTTCCCAAGCTCTACACTAAAACACGATGCAATGTGACTCTGGGGCCCCAAAAAGTGCCATAGAGGGAGATGGATCCATGTCTCGGGGATGGATCTTGGTACATGATTTCTTTTCAAATCCAAGGCCTTCTACAAAATTATGTAGAGAAATAATCAATAATAGCTTAGGAATCCAAAAGAATGAATTATAATGTAGAGAAAAAAGGGTTCAATATGTAGGTAAGGATTCTAGGTATTACAAGTTATTGCTATGTTAATTTTTTCCTTTATTTTTCCCTAGTGCTCTATTTGTGTTTTAGTTGGATATATTTTTTCGTCTCATGCGTTGGAAACTCTAGAAGCCTAAGACTATGTGGGACGTGATTTAAGATCATTTCATCCAATTTGGTGGCTTAGTTACTATTTTTATCCTAGAGGAAGGTTACATGTAGGGGCATATGAGAAATAACATCTTATGATTCAAGAGAAAGTACTATGCATTGCTAACATTTTTGTGCCATTTTCTTTCTAAATATTTTTCTTTGAGTTTCTCAAACATGTTTTTGGGTTTTAAGATATTTTTAGTTTAATGCATTTGTTTATGATCGTCCATTAAAGTTTAATGAGGATTGGCTTGTGGATATTAATTGCAGTAGCTATTTATTTGTTGAAGAGGTTGCGATACATCATGCTTCGTTGAATAGATCTATGTGCACACATAATCTATAATAAACTTTTTTCTTTTCTTTTATCATTCCTTTTTTTTCACGTGTGGTTCACGGACACCCACAGTCACTGGGTGGCCGCTACGTCCACGGAAATATTTGAGCTTGATCAAGGGTATCAAGCCCCGTGACCAATAGTTAGGCCTAACCCCAAGGGATTCTGGGAAAATTGACCATGTGACCTCCCGAATGGCGAGGCACTTGTTTGACCAGTTGAGCTAACCCTTGGGGCTTTTTTTTATCATTCCTATCTAAATTAGTTGTAATTTTACTAAGATTTTATTCCCAACTCTAGTTATGCTCAACCCTTTCTTACCTTCTTGGTGTGCTACATATTAGAGAACATATATTTTATGTAATAGGAGAAAGGGCATTGTTCATGCTTTTAAATATATGCCCAACTATTTAGCATGCTTCCATGCCATGGTTAGTTAGAATTGTAACTTTGTTTTTGTTTAAGTCCAAGCATCTCAGTCTTGTATACATTTATATGTTGAACATGATTTTATGCATGTGTTTATATGATAACATTGTTGTTATGACTAAATACTACTATTCCCACATAGATCTAAAATATTGCAAACCTTGGGTACCAGGAAAAAGTACCATTTTCCAATTTGGTGTTAAGTTTCTTAACCACTACTACAATTTTTATATATCCAAAATAAGTTGTGACTTTCTTCGTAACAGACGTTTACTTGTGATTTAAAATGTTATGCATTTGCGTTCTCCAACTTTAGTGCCATGATGTTATTTGTAAGTGCAAAGATTTTCTTAATGATTAATTCAACCACAATTTGCTCATTATTACTTTCCTAAATTATTACATGAAATCTAAGCACATTCTCTAATATGTATCTTCCTCTATGACTATATTAAATGAATATTTACAAACATTTATAACTCCACATAATTATTTAAGAATAATTTCTATAAGGTAATTATATTCTATTACATTAAAGTGAAAATACTCCATTACATTAGAGATTTTCCTCATATCATTTATGTATGTGTGTAACCAATTGTATGCCTACCATATATCTTAAATTATTAGGAAAATTTCCATACAAATGAAACCAACAGATAAAAACATAAAAACTTCTCATGGCATGCATACATGCACCACACTATACTACAATGCATTGAAACCATTAGAATATCATTCTTTAATTTTTTTCCATTATGATACTTCAAAATTAATTTTATAGTCTTAGATACTCTCGCAAGTATACATCATAAAGGGATCCTAGCTTGTAACAACTACAATGCTTATTCTGTTAATGTAAAAGCCATGGCTCTCGAATTCCTAGCATCAACTATAACTAAAAAATAAAAACAATAAATGATGTCTCTCATTCTTTATTCAAAGATATAGAAAGCATCAAAATACTTGGCATCAAAGATAAATAATTTTTGAGAAAATGGGATATTAGCTATATAGAGCTTGGAAAACACTAAACTATTATCAACCTAGAAGATGTGTGTTTACATTTTAATAGATCACCTAACTTTGAGTTGATGAAGGAATCACTGTTCTTCTTATGGATGGTTGTGAAAATTTTATTTCTCAGGTAAATGGAAACTTGGTCATTTTACTTTAGCACAACATTTTTGGTAGCCAATGTTTTACCCAAAACATGAAGTTCTTACTCAACCCTAGTTATTCCAGTGCAACATGAGAGAGTTTCTAACAAGTTATAGTGAGATATGTATAGCCTATTCATCTCTTACCTCTTTAAATGTGTTATCATAGACATTGAAAGATAGGTGTTCTTCAAAATTCCAACAACATATGTTGGATTGTAGAGCACAAAACTCTTTTAACAAATTTAATAATTAATGAATATGAAAGTTCTATATTCTTAATATCATTGTTGGTCACGGATTATGCCAATGGTTCAAAATCATGAATGAGTAATGCATAGGAGACTCCATAATACATTTTTTCCATCTTCAAGGAGAGATAAATATGTAATAAACCTTTCCAAGCAATAAATACTTTTTTTTTCCATACTTAATATAGTTGAATACAAGTGGTATTTTCTACATATAGCTCTTTTTGTGAATGCTAAAATTCATCTCAAATGCACTTTAGTGATAACATGTCTCTAATTCATCTTATCTTATTTTTTTAATAAGTTAGTGCCCAGTTGAATATTTTTTTCCTTTAATTTTTGAATAAGCTATCAAAACCAATTATTCCTAGCATGTGATTACAGGAAGCAACTAGTTTTGTTGTTACGATTATACTTACATGCAAGAAACAAGCCCTACTATGTTAGGTAACTCTTTATAGAGAAACAATATTTGTAATACCAAGTAAATTAATAACAATAAAATTAAAAACATATATCCTTTAACATAAGTTACAGGATCTATAACCTAGACTCATATTGCTTCATCCATATCAATAGAGACTATTGCAAGAGTTGTGAGTGGCCCAAAACTGCATGTGTGGTATGGACACAAATTTATAATGTACCAAAATCGAAGTATCAAATATACCTCATAATATAATAAATTCTTCAATGTAGAATAAGTGCTTGCTAAAAAGATGTGAAACCCATAGCATCAGACAGTATCCTTATCATCCTCACTAGAACAATTTTTATTAGTTTATCAACCATTTCATTTTATTATTTCAATAGTACCAATCAAGCATTGTATAATCAAGCATTGGAATACATTTGGAGAGGACAAAGGTTACATATTTGAGAGAACTTCATCGATAAATTTCTTTGTATTTCTATAAAGAAATCGAAATGTCTCTTCATAAAGTATCTCTTCAATATGTTAATGCTTATAAAAATATTGTTTACGTTGAAATCCTTGAAATGATATTTGTTTGTTGGAAAATATCCCAAACATATCAACATATATACCAAATAAATAGTGGTGGCTTATACTAAATCACAAGTTTTACAATATAACTTATAATTCCATAATGAGGTTTCCCACTGTTTAAATGAACAGAAGTTTGGAGTAATGGAAAACTATTTAATTTAAATGAAATATTTCTACTGTGAACCTATACGCAACTACACTCTAGTGTCTTTTAAATATATAACTTAGCAATGCAAATTATGTATGCATAAATTGCAAATATAACCCAACTATCATGTTATGATATGAACTATTTCATTAATTATATTTATTATTTATAGAATCACAAACTATGTTTTGTTGTTCCCTTTAGATCCATATTGAGTTTAAGACATAAGTTACCATCCCTCTTTGCAATGCAATATTGAGGGTATTTCCATTGTATATTTCAGAAATTGAGCAATATGCAGTGGCACACTTTGCAAGAACATGATAGATAGTGCTAGTAATGATAGATAGTGATAGATGATTGATAGGAAGAACATTCCAATTCCATAATTTCTACCGAGCATGAGATATAATCAAGGATTTTGTAATTGGTTTCTCATTTACATATTAATATTCCCACGTTATGCTCATGTCAATCAAGTTCATGTTGGAGATGTCGAGTAACCTACTCAAGAGATGATAGTCAACTATGTTGTCACCATTAATTGCATGAATCTATCCCTTCTACTAATGAAACATCTTCTTGAAGTCCTCATATTCTATATATTTTTCTTTGTTTGATGTGGGTGGCCTTGAAATCATGTCAATGAACTTGTTTATACTACCTTTCTAGTACTTGATGACTAAATGAAACTATTATAAGGACCCCTTCCTCGATGAGGAGGTACTCGTTGATTTTCCAAATGAAGATTGCATCCTATATATACATGTAAGGAATCCCAAACAAAACTCCACATATATCAAGTGACACTCCATCCAATTATACTTCATCAATATAATCAGCAATGATAACAGATTTTACTATACATTGTTTGTTATCTTAATTTATGCATCCTTATCTACTCATTAAAATGGATAAGGAATAGGATAATCATGAACCTCCAATCCAAATTTTCCGGTTAGATCCAATACTATGATATTAGTGTGTGAACTTGATTCAAATAGGGAATCCATATTGGTATTCTTGACTTGGATCTTAATATGGAAGACTTTGTTTATCTCCTTCTCTTCTTGGTGGTGAAGGCTACTCAAATTCACCTTCTTTTGCATTGAGGTGTAGAAAATATTCTTATCCACATAAAAGTTTATTTCCACTTGATTCCTTGAAGATGTGGTGAGAATATTCATTCTATTCTTATTGTTTTGATGGTAATTCAACTTCAGTTCTCGATGTAATATATAACATTTTTCCTCATTGTGACAATAAATGTTGCAGTGATTCTAATTATTGCAATGATGATGGGTGGTTGCTACCATCTTTTTATACTTTCCCCCTTTCCACTTCTTCTTCCCATCCTTAGAAGCTTCTATGGTCTCTTTCTATTTTGAACCATTTGAATACCCTTTCTTCAGACCTATTTTTCTAGGTACCTTTCTTGTACATAAGCCTCATCCATTACTCTTATCTTGGAAAAAAACACCTATTTTCATAGATATATGTGTAGAGCCCCCATGTACTTTTAGAGTACATATAGGCTCATAAGAGAGGTACCCAATATGATGACCATCTTTTCCTGAATTCAATGGTGTATTCCTATACACTCTTTCCTTGCTTCTTCCTGAAGTAGTTCCATTGGATCCATTGGTTTGCTATTGACATAAATAGGGTACAATAAGGAATTTATGATGGTTTTGAAGTCCTCCCACTTATTTGCTAGGGGATCCTCCTCTATACTAAGTGTCTTTGTATGGATTTCTCACTAGGATAGGGAATGGCCCTTTAACTTTAATCTAACAAGTGATATTTTCTTCTCCTCATCTATGTGGCGAATGCTAAAACAAGCTTCTAATTACTGCAACTAGTGATTTAATTTCAGGGAATTGATATCACTTTGGTACAACTTTGTGTAGACCTTCACTTCTATCTTGAAGAGGGACTATGAATGGGTAACGACACTCAAAATCAAATCACAATGATTCTAAATAGATGCATCAACCATGGTTAGGGTTTTGGGACTTTCTACTTACATTACTTCCTATATCCCTCATAATTTCCTTGGAGGTTCCCCAAATAAACATACTTTGATACCAATATGTTCTATAAATTACAATGGAAATATTATGCTAGATAGTTCATCACAATAGATCTAATAAAATGAACCAAAATCTATACTTAGAAGATTAAATTCGTTTATATTCCAGTTTTGTTAATTACTGATTTTATGATTATGCATGAAATAGATAAAATGTGGAAAATAGACAAAAACAAATATAATCGCACAACATCTATTGTACCTTGGGAGATAATCTATGCCTGAAAGGAGATTAGTTCCCAAGACATTTATTCATAACTATAATGTTGGGTTGTGTTATATTCTTTCCACGACTAACCCACGTAGTAAACCAGGGGGTTAGAAGGGGGCGGAGCCCCCCCTTCATTGCGCCGATTGCACAAGCGGGGGGAGTCACAGGGGGTTTGAGGGGTGCAGGTAACCCCACTGTATGGGGTTCAGGGTAGCACACCGAAATTTTTGGTTTTGGACCCTATATTAGGTTGGGTGGACCTACCTATGGTTTTATGCATGTTTTTCGCACATGGTTTGGATGCGATGGTTTTCGGTCCATGGTTTTGGACGCGATGGTTTCTTGGTCCATGGTATTGGATGCTTCGACATGTATAAATATGTATTGTAACATTGAAAGGAACATAATGAAAAATCAAGATGGTAGTCCCGGTTTTGGGATCCAAGGGAAAATTTCTATTATATGTGTTTTATGTGTTATGCTCTCACATTATTTATTTTTTGTGTTTTAGAATTTGTATGCAAGTAATTTTTTGTACGAGGTTAAAACCTACACTTGGTATCAGAGTTGTTTTGGCTTCAAGGGGATGCCTTTATTGTTGAGGGGTTTCGCTCGGGCCTGTGGTAGATCCTGTTCAGTGGGAGATCTGCGAGATCGATTCTGGTGGTGAAAGAAGATGGCGAGCAGTGGAAAGATAGAGATTGAGA